>BJCM01271856.1:0-30668 GCA_018326385.1 Flaveria bidentis | reverse complement strand
TTTTATTTTCTATTTTATATTTTGTACTAGTATAGGGACTAGTTTTGTAAATTGTTAGTTCCTTAGTTTCTAGTATAAATAGCTTAGACTAGAGGGAGTTGGAGTGAGTTTTTTGTTAACTGCTTTCTTACTCTTGTAATTGTCTTTGCTATATCAATGAACTGTGAATTTGCTGATATTGCTTGATTTGATTACAATTGTTTGTGTTTTCTTGAATTGTTTACATATATCATTACAGATTGAATCAATTGATCCTATCATCATCTAAGGAAATGGAGACTATCTAAGAAAATGATTAGGATGTAATTGTGCAAAAGTAGCGTGTATGGATGGTACTTAAGTTTAATTATATCTTTCATATTAAGATACCTAAATCTCATCTAATATAACTTTAGTTGCTAACATAAATGTTAAACGCTTAACATTGAGAGAATGGAACGCTTATGTAATATCAATTTATGTTATGTTTAGACCTAGTATCAATTTATGTTGTATTCAGACCTAGTAGGTTGATGTTTAATATTTCTTAATAATACTTATGGAATATGTAGATGTAATGGCATGAAAACTAGCTATATGAGTATGAAGTTGCTTAGGAATTGGATTCCTATAAGGCTAGAAAAATATACTCTCAAAATAAAAATATACAAGTCTAACATACTTATTTATTATCTTTATATACTCCAATGAATAACAGTAATTCAATCATAAGAGACATATTTTTATATCCATTTTTTTAATTATATAATATATTAAGATGCAAATTCAATACAGGATCGGTTTTTGTCACACAACACTATTTTAATCTCTCAAACTCACTAAATCTCACTCAGATTGATGATGCATAATCCTTTATTAGTTGAAAATAATATACTAAGTAAAGCAAACAGAACATAATAGAGTTGTTTTTCAAGATACTTGTATATATTACTTCTTAACTCAAAGTGTTACAAGACTCTTATAAGCATGTTTACAGAATTATAATGAGAAACTACATATACTACTATCTACAGCCGATTATACATTGATACCAGTTGGAAAATACAACTAGACGAATACTACAATGCTACAAGTAAGGCATCCAAGATAAAATACTATCTATGATTTGGTAGTTTTGACATTTCCATGACTTACCTTTTGTCACCAACTAAAATTGGTAACTGTACTAACTAATAAGGAATGAATAGTGGTATAAAGTATGGTCACAAACATGTGAATGGTTGTAATGCTCGGTTATTTATAAAAGACAAAGGAAGAAGAATAAAGTGAAGAATAAGAAAGAAAAGATATTTTACCCAATTTGATGGGTAAAAAGTGTCAAAAAGGACAAAATATTTGAAAAAGTGGGTGTAAAAGGTGAGGGCTGCCCATCACTTCCTACATACCATTTTCATCCGAATTTTAAGAGAGAAAGAAAGAGAGCAGAGCAAAAGTTTGGGTTCTTGAAGAACAAGAAGAATAAGTTTGAATTCAATGTAAGAATTCATAGTTTTAAGATGTTCTTTACTGGTTTCATCCTCGGTCGTTTGCTTATGAGTGTTTGGGTGTGTGTTTCCGGTGGGTTTTTAGGTGTTGAACCTGTAGCTAACGGGTTTTGAAGGAAGTCGTACCCAAGAGGCTGCTAAGGTGAGTTCTAGAACCCCTCTTTTACATGTTTTAACTGATTTTGGGGTTGGAAATGTTTAAATGTATGTTTTTATAAAACTTGGTTTACACCCTTATGTATGTATATGTTTGATGATGTTGTGGTTGTATTTCTAAGGCTTAGAATGTATGATTTAAGCTAAGAACGTGATAGATGGTGTTTGGGGACTGAGATATGATGTTTAGGGATCATGTGCCTAAGTTTTAGAATCTGCCCAAGTGTTCAAGAGAAATGTGTATGAGCATTGGGAAATGCGGATGAATAGTTAATGCGGATGAGCATTGACCACTAAGTAAGAGAAATGCGGATCAGTAATGGTAAATGCGGATGAACAGTTAATGCGGATGAGTATTGACCACTAAGTAAGAGAAATGCAGATGAGTATTGGGAAATGCGGATGAACAGTTAATGCAGATGAGCATTGACCACTAAGTAAGAGAAATGCGGATGAGTATTGGGGAAATGCGGATGAACAGTTAATGCGGATGAGCATTGACTACTAAGTAAGAGAAATGCGGATGAGTAAAAGGAAATGCGAATGAACAAAAGGAAATGCGGAAGAATAAAAAGAAATACAGAAGAACAAAAAGAAATGCAGATGAACTAAAGAAATGTGGATGAACAAAAAGAAATGCGGATGAACAAAACAAATGTGGATGAACAAAAAGAAATGCGGATGAACAAAACAAATGTGGATGAACAAAAAGAAATGCGGATGAACCTTTAGAATATTTTCTGACTTTTTGGGGAAAAATTGAAATGTAGGCTTTGACTTGGGAGGTTCCCAGGGGTTCATGTAAGTTGCCTTTTGAGGTCATAGATGATGTGATGGGCATGATGATGATGTATGATGATGATGATGTGTATGATTAATGCTTATGCATGATGGTATGTAGGATGTCTGTTATATATGTATGATGCCTTATATGATGATGTTGCATGTGTATGTTGATGTTCCTTATTATGTATTATTATTTTTGTGTGGCTTTACGTTGAATGTTAATGAATGAAATAAAAGTATTATCTAATGTAGAGTGGAAGATAGTGAAAAGAGGAACATGATGAATGAAATCATGCATTAACGAACGAAGGAAAGTAAAGTAAGTCTTGCAAGCCTTGTATGTTGAAACACGCCCAATGAAGGATGTTCGTTCAATAGTGTGCGGGTTAGCTACCCTAGAAGGATGCATACCGGGGTCCATCTTTATGACCAAACATTTGTATAGAACCTTTGTCGCTTACCCTAGGTGTTGTGGTTAGGCTGTTGTGTACCATGACGGGGGGTCTGTGATAGACCTCGGCCCAGTACTAGCTTTATGCAGGACGGATAGGTATAGCACATGACATTGGTAAAAATAAATTTACCCTAGGAATTGTGGTCAGGCTGCTGTGCGCCATGATGGGGGGGTCTATGATAGACCTCGTCCCACTACCAGCTTTGTGCATGACGGTAGGGTAAAGTTCATGGTTTTGGATGGAACGTAAAGAAGTAAAGATGAATGAACGAATGAAAATTAATGAATGAACGATGAAGATAATAATGATATTATCTATGTGTATGTATAATGCATGATCACGTACAATTGTAAAGAATTATTTTAAAGGAAAGATAATGTATGTTTTTTTAAACATAGAACTCACTAAGCAATGTTGACTTTTTATGCATTTTTAAGTTGGCAGGTAAAGTTGCTGAGGATAGAAAGGGGTGGCTACTTAGTTCTTTTGGATGGCATTCGTTTGTTTAGTGTTTTGCATTGTAATGCGAATAAATGATATTGTGTAACGAATGTTGTATTGTTTGCAAAACCATTCTTAAATGAAAATGTTGTTTTTAGATGTTTTCACTTCAACGTTTATTTCAAGTTAATGAAGTTATATGTTTTATGTGTGATGATTGGCCAGCTGTACGCGTCCAGGGAACGGGGCCTTACAATGAAAAAGCACCATGCAGTATCTTAGAGGTTACAGTGGATATGTCAGAAGAACTATACTTAGGTCCACTGCTTCATAGTAGGTTATTCCGAAGGTTAACTGGCTTTGGAAGTTCTTCTGAAGCTAGGAATACTTCAGAATTGTCTACTTCTTCCAAGGTTTGATGCCCTTCATACTTTGGAACTCATTGGCATAAACTATTATAAATTTTGATCTTTGGAAGAGGGAAGACTTGGTCTTCGGAAGTTAGAGTCCCTCTTCACCTTTGGAATTTTTGCATTTGCCTTTAAAAGTTCTTCTTTTGCCTGAATAAGTTCTTCAGCAGTTGCACCAAAAAATGTTCTAAGTGTTTGTTTTGGTTGCACCAGCCTTACTTGATCCAACAAACTCCCCCTAGCCTCCAAAATCTCACTTGTTTCTACTTCTCAAAACTTTTAGCACCAAGGATAGGAGATACTTCTATGTCTCCTCGTTCTTTCCTAATGTGGTGTTGAGAAGTTTGTACAAATCATTCGTAGAGAGGAGATCCATTCTATCACTTTGAATGATATATACCCTCTGTTGTGACCTTCTAAAGAGAGTAAGTTGATGGGAGTTATAGTCATACTCCCATCTAACTATAGATTCCAGTTTAGGGCCTTCAACCATTCGAAGGAAGGATGTGCCTTTAGTTGCTAACCCTTCCTTTTCATCCTTCTATCATAGCTTCAACTCTTCTTGAATCTTGACCCTTGCAGTTAGTTCAGCTAGATGAAAACTACTCAGATGATCTCTGATGTGAGCAGATGCCTTCGAGTTGGAGAGATTGGTGAATGGTTTCTCTACTAACTCAGGAATGTCAAATCTGCTTGAGTATAGTACAAAAGAGGCATTGAGCCTGTTGATTTCACCATTATATCTTTCCATAACAAAGTTATGAGAAGAGTCATCGTACTTCCATTGGACTGTTTTCTTTCTCGGAATGAGTGGTTAAGATGGTAATTTTTCTCCCTTCTGAGTATCCACTAGAGTTACGAGTCTCCTTCTCAACACTTTTCTTCTTTCCAAATGGAGCCGGAGTTGGTTACCAAGAGTTTCAAGGCCTAGTCCAGTGTTCCTCTAGGCAGATCAAGGAATTATTCTCTTATGAGGAAACATGAGGAGCCATCAATGAATTTTAGTATGATGGACCCCTCCTCATAAGAGATGTCACTTAGAGTGATGCAGTTGATAAGCTTCCTCTTGATCTCCTTGAATTCTTCAAAGGAAAGAGGTTTTGATGGTTGAGAGGATGACCTGGGTGGTTGTTTGGTATATGAAGGTTGGGTTCTGGAGAGTGTTTTGGGTTTAAGAGTAAGTAGTGAAGCTGGTTGTTTTGATGGAATTAGTATGGGAGAGGATAAGGATGATGGAATGGGTTCAGGAGTCTATGGCTCAGAGGTTGGCACAGTTTTGATGGGAAAAAGGAAAGGAATAGGTTCAGGTTGAGGTTATGGGATAGATGTTGGTTTAGAAGTCATCCCTTTTACTCTAGTGTACATCTCTTTCCTTCTTCCTAAGCGAATTTTAGCCTTGATGTCATTGACATGTCGGTGGAGGGTCTTTTTACACATGGGGCCAACTTGTCTGCCGGAGAAGCCATGGGCCCTAAAATAATCTTTCATCCAGGCTTTATCACCCATCTTCTTTACAACCTCAAGTTGAGCTTCTTCCTCTTTCTTCTTTTTTTCTTTCAACTTTTCCTTGGTAGCCTTCTTTCTCTCTTTGTCCATTTGATCTTTTTCTTTCAACTTTTCCTTGGTAGCCTTCTTTCTTTACAACCTCAAGGTGTTAGATCATTGTTATGAGGAGTTAGTTCGACAAGAGAGAATCTCCTAGAGATTAGGAAAGCTATCCTTTCACTCCTAAGTTGTTGTCAACTTCTTCTTTCTTTCTCAACCTTTATTCCTCTAAGGCTAACCTTGCAGCTTCATTTTGTTCTTTCCACAGTAGGGTAGCCTTTTCTAACTCAATCAGCTCCTCAAGTGGTAAAGGAGCACCTATTCACTAGCAACACCCAAATTGGCATGTCTGTCAATGATCTCCACTCTTCTCTAATTGTTAATAGCCTCCTTGTTGGCTACAATTGCTTTCCTAATTGTAGGTAGTAGCTTCCCAGAGAGGAGTCTAACTTTTCATCTTAGTTTCTCCAACCTTTCCTCCTCTAGAAGTTCATCCGAATTCAACTTCCTCTTTCCTTTAATGTCTTTTTATTTTTGAGGCTTTAGAGGTTCTTATGCAGAGGATTCAGGTTGGTGGGTGGTGATTAGAGCATGTGGTGATGAAGGTGTTTAAGTGAGAGGTAAATTGAGAAAGTCCTCACTATTTACCTAAGATGCTAGTTCAAGGATTGCATCTATGATAATTAGATCATCGGACAAAGAGGATAACCCTTCCGTAGCTTGCATCTCAGCTTTGGAAGATTGGAATGGTTCTTCTGTAGCTTTGACTTTAGCTTCGGAAGTTTGTGGGATTACACTATCTATCACAACTGTTTTGGTTATTGGGCCATCAGTCCCCATATCCCCTTCAAAATCAACCTTGGGTTCATTGTGGACCGTAGGTTGACCAACTTCCTTGACAGTGGTAGATGGTGCATTCAACCTTTAATGCTCTTCAGCCCCAAAGTATGCCACAACAACATCTAGACTCGGTTGTTCAATAGAAGATCTTATCAGGAACTTGGTTAAGAACATGCTTAGATCTTTGAACATCCTTGGGTCCATTTGAAGGATGATTTGAAGAGACTCTGGGAAAACAGTTGATTGTTGTGCAAGATATCTAGAAGACAATGTAAAGAGAGCTAAGCTTTGTGACTCGACATGTGCTTGTCTCTAAAAATTCGCCTCCTTTTTGTTAGCATCATCCTGAGAGCTTGATGAGCTAGAGGAAGAAGTCAAAGAAACTTGAACTCGTACGTGCCTAATAGATCTCTCAATTTGTTTCTCAGTTAGTTGAGCCTTGAGACTGTCAATCTCAAGTTGTTGAGAGGCAGACCTATCCTCTAAAGTCTTAAACCTGAGTTTAAGATTTTAAACATTAGATGGTAGGTATCTAATAATGAGTTGCATACTTCCCTTATCTTCTTTCAAATAATCAGGAGGAGATGAGGTAACATACCTAGTATGTTCATCCTCACCATCATATATGGTTTCTTGGCGCCCTAGTTTCCCTTACCTAGTGATGTCTCTTTCAGAGTCATCAAAAGGCATAGTTTTCATAGATTCAATCTCAGAGATGCTACCACTATCCTGAGAATCCAATGAGGCACCTTTAATAGTGGCAACTGAATCAACATGAGTCCCCTCCATATTAGTGGGACTCACCTTAGTTTGGGATTGCTGATGGAGCTAGAAATCAAAGATCTCTCTAGACTTAGCTGATCTTTAGAAAGGTGTTGTGGATCAATTTCATTGCCTTGAAAAGACACGATTTCCTCATCAGTTTCTATTTAATGGTTTGTAAAGGATATGGAGGTTATGCCTAATGACCCAGGACCTTGATCAATGTCCAATGGCATTAAGCCTATGATGGGGTTGTCCCTTTTTGGCTGCTCAAAATAGTATAGAGACTCATCCTGAGGGCTTTCAGCTTGGGTTTGGGGCACATGATATTGAGACTAAGGAGACTCGATGCCCATATTAAGGTCAAATATGAAGGAAGGTGAGACCTCAGACTGAGTGGAAGCCTATGTTTCCACTCTAGCCTTTTTGGATTGAACATGGGGGACTTGTTCAGTCAAAGGAGATTGAACAAGGGTTTGTTTGGATCATCTCAGATATGTAATTTTGATGGGGTGGGAAGGTTGATTTGGCATTGTGAGAGTTATTGCTAGTGTGGGTTCATCACCTATAAGGTTAACAAGGATGTCACTAGGAGCTATATGCTTAAACATAGTTGGAAGAAGCTTAGTGTGTCTTGGAGTAAAGTTGGTGGACATCCTCTTCAGCACCTCGAAGATGTCAAGCCTCATGTTAGAGACAGCTAGACCAGTTGCACAGACAAGTTTACTATAGTCCAGCTAAGAGTTGATTTTGTGTTGAATGAACTGGGGATACATGTAAAATGTTTCCCTATGAAGGTTCCCCATTAGATTGGTTAGCACAAACCTTGAGTAGTTGAAACCTTGAGTAGTTTAACCGAAGGCCTTTTACCAACCCATGAAGTAGGCATCCTAGTTCATAAGGGATTTGATCCCATCCCCTAGACTTGTTTGATAGGCAGTGTAGGACTATGTTAAGCAGGAACTTCTAGTGGTAGGAAAATTTGAACTTGTACACAGTTTACCTACTCACATAACCGCCATTATCCCATTTGGGTATATGTGTCATCCAGGTTTGCTTTGGGGAACTATGTAGGAGAGCTCTCATCATGAAGCTTTAGATGCTCCCTGATGATTTGTTCTCATGTGATCAATTCCTGACCACAAATGCTTAACCTAATAACCCTAAATCCGTTAAGGGTTACAATCTGACCATTTACCCAAAACTCTGCCATAAGGATACTATTTTAGAGATGCCAACATCCTTGGAAGAGTCAAGGAGTGTGACTTAGTTGTGCTAAAGGTTTAGTGCTATTTTGTGAGAAAGTTGTAGAGGAAATGAGTTTGACTTTGGGTCAATTAAAGACGAAGGAAGCTTTGGGCAGTGAAATTGGTAAAAATATTAAGGGAGTGAGTCTAAAGTAATTAAATGGGTGAAAATAGCGGATGGATAAGGTCAAATGACAGTTTGTGGTATGATGTGACAATGGCGGTAAGATTAAATCCACTTAAAATATTCCAATATCATTAATAAAATCTTTACCCTTTTACAGTGTGGGGAAGATTTTTGTTACACAGTAAAGCTTTCTTCCAAGTATAATGCTTTTCCGAAGGTAATCTTCTTCTTAAGCCAATCTTACTTCTCATGGTAAATTTATCCAATTTACTTCTGAGAGTAAGAAGGTCTTCTAAATGGAAGAATTTATTAAGTTTAGGAAGTAGATTTGATATGTTATCAAATGCTTCTTCTGAGACTAAAAACTCTTTGGAAGAAAAGATTTCCCTAGAAAGAATTTTCCATTGGAAGATATATATAACATCTTCCAAGGGTTTTGAAAAGCTTTTCAAAAGAGATGGACTAATCAATATTTATCATTTCAATAACCGTAACAAAATACGTGAATTTTTGTTCATCAAATGCTTAACTTTGACTAGTTTAATCAGATTTTTCTCATGAATATATCTAATAAAATTATACATGATGTCAATGTGCATTGTCTTGGAGTGCTTGACTGGATTTTTTTTTAATGGAGATAACACTCTTATTGTCAATGTGGATAGGAGTGCTCATGAAGTTGAATCTATAGTCTATCATCTGGTTTTGAATCCATAACAACTTAGCAAAGAAACTACTGTAGCAATGTATTCAGCTTCAGTAGTAGATGTTGAGACACAGGATTGCTCTTTGGATTGCTATGAGATGGTCCTTCCACCAAGAAATTGACATCCTTTTAATATTGATTTCTTGTTAATGTTGCATCCACCATAATCACTATTAGTGTAGCAATAGAGATTAAAATTAGTGTTCCTTTGATGTATCTAAGGATTCTCATGGTAGGTACTAGGTGAGACACCTTTGGAGCAGCATAATATCTTGCACATATGCATGTTGCAAACATGATATCATGTCTACTTGTGAGATACATCAGAGATCCAATGATTGCCTATACTGATATTGATCAGTATCCTCCCCCTCAAAATCACGACCAAGATTGTGATTTCTAGGTATAGGAGTCTTAGATGGCTTACAATCTTTCATATCAATTTTTTCTAAAATGTCAGTGACATATTTATATTGATTGATAAAGAACCCTTCCTTTATTTGTTTTGCCTGAATACCAAGGAATAATTTCATTTTTCCCATGGAACTCTGTAGAGATTATATGAAGAGGCTAAAGCAACCCAACACTCAAAGTCTTACTACATGCATGCTGCAAAAGTAGTGAAGAAGAATGCTTCGGAAGTTTCACACAAACAATAGAAATATTTTACGTGTGAAATCTTCCGAAGCCATGACCAATATCTTTCGAAGCCAAAGATGAAGTCTTCCAAAACTTCAGAGACAAAATCATCCGAAGCTCACCAAATAGAAGACAGATTTCTTTCGAAGACTTTTTAACACATGCTTTATTTGATGTACTTTTCCTTAAAGTTGGACCCCTTTCCGCTGAAACTCTGTAAGGTTACCAACTTACATGAGTTGGTGAAAAGGTACATGCTTTTGGTAACTATACATTAAGGTCTTGAGTCTTTAAAATTTCTACTTCAACTACTTTATCCTTTTTGTAAAAGATAAGGATGTGAGCTATGGCATGTCAAAGTTACAAAGTCAAAAATACAATCTACCTTTTTGATTTTACAATTGAATTTTTTTGTGTCTAGTCAATTGTATCCGGCTAGCTTTCAAAGTATAGTCGGTTGTAGGATGTAGTATAAGTATCTCATGTTCTTGTAACTTTATTTTATGCTTTGTAACACTTGTAATAGAACATAGAGAAAGCAATATACTGCAACCTTGAAAACCATCTCCTTGAGTATTTTCCTCTTGTGTTTTGTCTCTTAAATACTTGTGTTCTTAGTGTCTTTAATTGTGATTAATCCAGTTCACTTTTAGACTAGTTAAGTGTTCTCTGCTCATTGTGTTGTTGTGTTTAAAGTGACTACCCTTCAATGGTCCGGCATTTGGTATCAGAGCATTCCAGGCTCTTGATATAAGATCTCACTATCTTAAGATCCCCCCACACACAAAATACTTAACTTCTCAATGGCAGCCATTTCCAAGTCTGATATGGAAACTGGAACCAAGTCCAAGTCCCCACTGATCATTATTCAAGACTTTGCTACCTGGTGCCTAAGAATGGAAGGTTTCATTAGGTCTCTAGACTCAAGAATGTGGGAGTCTATTGAGAATGGACCTTACATACCATACACTCCTTCTGCTACTTGTGGTGGTATGATCCCCAAGGCTGTGGCTGGCTACCCAGAAGAAGATAGAAAGAGAGTAGGGATTGACCGAAAGGCTATAATAGCCCTTCAGACTGCTCTTCCTAACTCTATATACAGAGGTTTCAAGAAATGCAAAAAAACTAAGCAGTTGTGGGATGCATTGAAGCTGATGTATGAGGGTTCCTCAGAAGCCAATAAGAACAAGAAGGGTCTCCTGAAGCAGCAGTTTGAAAACTTCACCTTCAAAGCAAGTGAAACAATGACTCAACAATAATTCAGGTATGTTGAGATTGTGGATGCCCTAGTGGATAGAGGAGTTGCTTTTGAGAACAGAGACATTGTAAGGAAGTTCATGTCCTCACTTCCTAGGCAATGGACAAACTACTGTGGGATGATCAAGAGAACTGAGAACCTCAAAACTATTACTCTGACAGAGTCCTATGGGATTCTCTGTGGCTACCAGATGGAAATGAACATGCTAAGTTCACCTGTAAATTCCAACAATAAAATGGGCTCAGCCCTTCATGTGGTTGATAGGGACAACATAGAACCCCAACATCATCTTATATGCTACCCTGACAAATTTGAAAAGGGTCCTTTAATCACCTTTCCAGAGACACCAAGGGAGAGTTACACTCAGGAAGCCCATTCCAAGAGACAAACTCTTCTCAAGCCTTTGTGTCTTCTGATGAAATTTGTGGCAACTTTCTTTTCACCCTTAAAGACCTAGACTGTATCCATCTAGATGACCTGGAGTACATGGAGATAGTCCAGCAGATGGCTCTTCTCACTAACAAAGACAAGAAGTTCTACAAGCGGACTGGAAGAAAGTTCCCCAACAATGCAGCAAGTGGAAAGTTTCGACTGGAAAAAGCAATATCAAGTGTTACAACTGTAATCTTTTGGGCCACTTTGCTAGAGAGTGCAAGGCACCAAGAACAAATGGTGGACAACCACAGTCCAGACCAAACTACATTAATAAAGCTCCCTAGAATGACAAGCCAAAGTAGCATGCTGCGGTTGCTATTGAAGAAGGAGGCTTTGTCTGGAGCTTTCTTGTGGAAGATGCTTCTCCAAACCAAGCACTAATGGCAGATCATGATGAAGCCAAGGTATTGAAACATCTTTTTACCCCTGAATGTATTGCTAAAGTTAATAGATACAGGTCCTACAACTTGGAAGTAAGATCTAATCTTCAATCCTTAAACAATCTAAAGGTTGATTTTAGAAAAACTAAAAATGAGTATAAACTAAATATAGAGGACTTAGAGAAAACTATTTCAGTTTTGAAACATTAGCATACAAACTACAGGACTCAGATCAAGGATCTCATACTAAGCTAACTGAATGCCAGGCTCAGCTTGTGATCAACAAAGCAAGAGCAAAAAAGAGTGTTCTTGAAGAAGAGACCTTCAAGAACATGATATCCTCATCCCAACACAACAAGGTGTGCTATCAAAATAGGTAGGGACTAGGATCCAATGAGATAGCTCCTCCACACACAATCTTGTCTGTAAGATCTCCTAGGTGTGGAAATTGTGTAGATGAGCTTCCTCATAGATCCCTTAAGTGAAGAGGATGAAGAAGAGATAATGAAGAATTCCTCTGAGAAGAGTGAAGAGGAGGATTCTAAGAAGGGCCACTATCCTTCTAAGGAGAGAAGAAGACTGTGATAACCAAATCTTTGAGAAAGAACTTGATCAGAAAGAGCAAAAGAAAATCAAGGAAGGCTCAAGAGTTCAAGGCTACTTTTGACTCTAAGCAGAAACAAGTTTTTATCTCTGAAGGGTTTGAAGTAGTAAAGACTGAAGACATCAACCTCAACTCTTCCTCAAAGAGTTCTGGTTCTTGTTCAAATCATCCCAGCATGAGAAGAAGACTGATCTTCTTTGTACCACTACTACACAGCCTAGTCCATCAAACTCCAAGAATAGTTCCCAGCCTAAGAGGACTGTCTCAACATCCCTAAAGATGAAGGTGGAGAAGGGATGTGACCAAAGTCAGTCTTGTTCTCAGAAGAAGACTCTTAGGAAGAAGTCAATAGAATGTGTCATGTGTGTAAGTACCTCTCATCTGGCTAAGGATTGTCCATACAATCCAAGAGGTACTCTTCAAATGGCCAAGAAAAGGACTCCCAAGAATTCTAATAAGATTTTGGCTTCGGAAGGAAAACCTGTTTCCTTCAGAAGTTCCAAAACCAGGAAGAAGGCAAGTGGAAAATTTCCTTCGAAAGAAAATTTGGTCTCGGAAGGAAGGAATACTTCTGAAGCACTAAAGTCTGCAGCAGTACTTGCAGAATAATCTGAAGGACTAGTCATCAAAACTTCCGAAGTATCAAAAGCTTTAGAAGTGTTGAAGGTCAAGTCCAAACTTTCAAAGGTGGTGTGGAAGTCAAAGAAAGACCAAGTGACTAGGTGTTCTCCATCAGCAGCAGCTCAAGATCCTCAAAGTACAACCATAGGATCTATTACTGTTGTATTACCTTCTGTTTCTATTACTTAGCCCAAGACAAACAAGGCTTGGGTTTCCAAATGTAACTAAACATTTTCTTTGTGTGGGGACAACTCAAGACAAACAAAAATGTCTAAATCATTAATAGTGGCTATTCCAAGCACATGATAGACAATAGGTCACTACTCCAGAACTTTGAACAGATTGATGGAGGGCTAGTTGCTTTTTGAGGAGATGAAGGTGGTTACATTTCTGGAAGGGGCAAGGTCACAAATGGTAAGCTCAGCATTGAAAAGGTAAACTTTCTCAAGGAGCTTAGGAACAATCTTCTGAGTGTATACCTATTTTGTGATCAGAGTCATAACATGCTCTTTATTGAGCATGAGTGCATTGTTCTCAAGCCTAGGGTGGTCATTCCTCATGAGCATATCCTACTTAGAGCTCCCAGAAAAAAGAACATGTACAAGATGGATTTGCAAGAAACATCTCCCTCTAGAGAAGTTTCATGCTTTCTATCTAAAGCAAATAGTGATGAGTCTTTCCTATGGCATAAAAGAATGTGTCATTTAAACTTAAAGAACATGATTAAATTAATTAAGAATGATTTGGTAACTGGAATGCCAAACTAAGAGTTTACAAGTGATGACCATTGTGTTGCATGCCTGAAAGGGAAGTAACATAAGGTATCTCACAAGCCTAAGGAAAAAAAACTCCATCACTACACCCCTACACTTATTACATATGGATATCTTTGGCCCCACCAGTGTAATAAGTCTAGGAAGGACCTTATATAGTTTGGTGATCACAGATGACGTTACAAGATTCACTTGGGTCTTTTTCCTTATAACTAAGGATGAGACTCCTAAGATTCTGAATAATGTCATCTTAAAGATTGAGATTCAATATGATCACATGGTCAAAATCATAAGATGTGATCAGGGAACTGAATTCATGAACCAAATCCTTGATTCAATTTGTGATGAAAAAGGTATTACAAGACAATACAGTGGTCCGAGGACTCCTCAGCAGAATGATAAAGCCATTATCATCAAGAATAAAGCTAGACTAGTTGTTCAAGGATACACACAAGAAGAAGGAATTGACTACACTGATGTCTTTGCTCCAGTAGCAAGATTAGAAGCTGTTAGGATATTTCTAGCATTTGCTGCATCCAAAAACTTCAAGGTCTATCAACTTGATGTGAAGTGTGCTTCTCTTTATGGAGTGATTGATGAAGAGGTGTATGTCAAACAGCCACCTGGTTTTGCAGATCCTGATCATCCTGATAATGTCTGCAAGCTTGACAAAGTTCTTTATGGGCTGCATCAGGCACCCAGGAAGTGTTATGTGACTATATCTCAGTAACTTTGCAAAATGGATACAAGAGAGGTACTATAGATGGAACTCTCTTCCTTAAAGGACAGGGAAATGACATATTGCTAGTTCAAGTGTATGTTGATGATATCATCTTTGGTTCAACTAATCTAAAGCTCTGCAAAGACTTTGAGATGCTGATGAAGGACAGATTTGAAATGAGTGCCATGGGGGAACTCAATTTCATTTTGGGAATTCAAGTGAAGCAAGTTGAAGATGGCATCTTTATAAGTTAGTCAAAGTATGTTCAAGACATACTCAAGAGGTTCAACATGACTGATGGTAAGATTTCTAAGACACCCATAGCTAGAAACCACTCCCTTGGACCTGATCTTGAGGGGGAGTGAGTAGATGAACATCTATACAGGGCAATGATTGGGTCTATTATGTATTATCCAGCTAGCAGGCCTGATATTATGTTTGCCACTTGCATCTGTGCAAGATATTAAGCCAACCCTAAGATGTCTCACCTCATCACTGTCAAAAGGATTCTAAGATATCTCAAAGGTGCTTCAACACTTGGTTTATGGTATCCTAAGAATTGACTTTAATTTGTATGCTTATACAGATAGTGATTATGGTGGTTGCAACATGACTGCAAAGTCTACATCTGGGGGGTGTCAGTTCCTTAGTGGAAGGGTTGTCTCATGGCAATGCAAGAAACAAACTTGTGTCTCTGCATCAACTGCTGAAGTTGAATACATTGCTGCTGCAAGCTGTTGTGCTCAAGTGCATTGGATTCAAAATCAGATGCTTGACTATGGATTGAACTTCAAGGAGACTTCCATTCACATAAACTACAATAGTGCTATCTCTATTAAAGAGAATCCTGTGTAGCACTCAAGGACCAAACACATCAACATCAGGTATCATTTAATAAAAGATAAATATGAATAGGGATTAATTAAACTAGTCAAAGTTCACACAGATGAACAATATGTTGATCTGTTTACACAGGCATTTGATGAACAGAGATTTAAATATCTTGTATTAGTTATTAGGATGATAAGCTTTGAATAGGTTTTTCTAAAAACTAATTCTTATTATTTCTTATTATATGTGTGTCCTAAGTTGTCTAGTTTATCACTTTCATAAGCTTTTGTTTTGTCTTGGATAAATTTTTTTTTTGAAAACTTTTCTTAGAATTATGATAATTTTGATCCTTTGAAAGTTATGATTTTAACTTCAGAAGAAACTTATGCCATTAAAACAACTAACTGCCCAAGTAATTTTACCTTCGGAAGAAATTTGTGAAATATCTCCGGAAGCTTAAAATCACCTTTGGCACTTACATGTTTTCAAGGACAATCTTCTTCCAAAGCAAATCAACTCTCGGAAGTTTTGTTCCTTTGAACAAAACTCTCAAGTCTTGATTTTCTTCCGAAGTCAAAATTCTCAGAATCCTTAGGAAATTCTTCCGAAGTCATTTTAGCTTCGGAAGCTTTTTCTTTAAAACTTCCGAAGATAATTTACCTTCGGAAGCTTTTTGCCTTCCAAGAAAAATACTTTTTGAGCAAAAGTAAACTACTTTTTCAGAGATGAGACCGACATTTGGATTTCAAATTTTATCCTCTCTCATTAAACTTTATCTAAAATCCTTTCTCACATATAAACCCAACAGTTTCCCCCTCTTTCTATCATCTACTTCTTTCCTCCAAACCTATAACCCCAAATTTCTCTCTGAAATCACCTTTCTTTCATCTTTCTTCATCCTTAAGCGCTCTCAAAATGGCCAACCCTCATCACATAAATGACCCGAACTTTACCATGTAGTTACACAAGCAACACAACCAGTTTGCTCAATTAAGCTCTGAGAAAGATCCTCATTTCTCAGAGGTTTACCGTTCTTAGCTCTATCTAGCTATTTCACCTCCCTAACCATTGATCCTCCTCTTTATGAGGATCAACTGCTAGAATTCTGGAAGACCTGCCAAGAGGTCGTAATGGATGGGGTGAAGGCACTGTCTGCCATAGTGCAGGGGAGAACAATCTTCATCACTCGGGCCATCATCAACATGCATCTTCAGCTAGATGATGAAGAAGGTGATGTGTTCTTTCCCAAGGAAGTTGTTAACCAGTCCTTCACGCAGATGGGCTATGAGGGAGACTACTCTGTTAAGACCTTCAAGAAAG
The DNA here is from genome assembly GCA_018326385.1 of Flaveria bidentis. Classification (NCBI taxonomy): domain Eukaryota; kingdom Viridiplantae; phylum Streptophyta; class Magnoliopsida; order Asterales; family Asteraceae; genus Flaveria; species Flaveria bidentis. The sequence continues at coordinate 14,127 of BJCM01271856.1, read as the reverse complement.
GGAAGGTCTCATCTAAATGGAAATTCCTGCTCGATGTGGTTATCCACAGCTTATCAAACAAGCATGGTGGATGGGACCAGATTCTTGAGGATCCCTCCTTCATTGTCCATAGGATGGTTCAGGGGGTCAAGTTCAGGTATTCTCAGTTTGTTTATACTAATCTGCTTGCAAACCTAGACTCCTTAGAGTATTACATGTTCCTTAGATATGTTCAGTACATTCTTAACTATGAACTATCCTCACAGTTAAGGGGAACGGGTAATATTCTAAAACTAGGACAAATGAAGCTCGACATCTTCAAAATTTTGAGAAATCCCACTGTTGGCTTCTCTGCGGTACAAACAGCCCTTGTTCCAAAAATTTTGAGATTTCTTATCTTAAGGAAAAACTAGTTGGGAGACCCTTAAGAAGAGCTCAACCAGGAACACAAGAACATGTAGATGTGATTGACCTAACTCCTGGCTCACCTATGCGAGTGGGTGATGCTACCAAAAGGGGGAGAAATTCATTACAATCACAGAACCTGGGAGTTCTTTAGAGAGTGTCAACATTGAGGACTCACCATCCTCACTTGCAATTATGCATACTCAACAACTTCTTCAAGTTCACATTGATCTGGAATCTATAGACTCCTACATACAGAGTCTGTTTGAGGAAGGAACACCAAGGGCAATGTCATCTCCACCAACTTCCAACAACATCATATGGTGGAGGTATGACAACAACAGAAGAGCCCTAATCATCATTAGAGTTCAAGGGCAGCAAGTGGTTTTCAATTTTCAGACCTTGAACTTCTATGAAGGTCTAGATCTAGTCAACATGCCCCTTGTCAATCAAAGCCAATCAAGACAAGCTGACAAGCTGGCTCAAAGTATCCAAGACAGAATCATTACAGAGTTCAGCTTTAGAAGGGACTTAGGCAATCGGGCAATGCCATCAGTCAACTGGATGTTGAGGGAGACATTTAGATTATTTTCATAGGGGAAACCTTGATTGAAGGCCCGGTGGCAGAACCTGAGCGCCCTGTTTCATCATCATCAACTGCTGCAGAGATTTATACCCTTTTTGAGAGTCCTACTGGTGAAGGTGTTTCTCAACCTCTCTCTTGCTAGAGATTTGAAGCTACACCAAGAAATGAAGGCCAAAGCTCTCTCCACCCTGAGTCACAAAGGTCTATGAGTGACAAAGGGAAAAGAAAATGACTTCAAAGGAGATTGAGGAGGAGAATAGAGAAAAGAAAAGGAAGCTGATGGGTGAAGGTTCCTCTTCTGAGTCTGCAAAACTTATGGTGTCTACTATCAGGGTTGCCCCCAGACCAGATACTCAGAATGATGAGTTAAGGGCAGTTAGGATAAACTACCTGCAGACAAGGAACTATGACATTGACAATGTCATTTCTCTCCCCTTAGAGGAACTGAATGAACTGGTTGACATGGAATGGTCAAAGGAGAAGAAAAAGGCAGAAGATGCAGAGCTACTAGTACAAATCAAAGAAGATAGAAGAAAGAAAAGATTGTACAATCATGTGCCTACTCTCTCCCCAGTTCAAGAAAGTCCTACACATGAGGATGTGGTTCATCAAGAACCTTAGGTAGACGAAGAAGAAGATAGGATCAATATGATCAACTACCAAAGTGCCACAGGCCTCTATTAGGAAGATGCACTTCTTACCTTATCCTATAACCATATTGAGTTTGAGTATCTCAAACAACTTGAACTTGAGATAGTCAAGGAAAGAAAGACAACAAAACGGAAGCTAAGGGAAGAAGCCGCTAAGTCAAGAGCCATCATCTAGAAGAACATGAAGAAATCTGTAGATAGGCAGAGGATGATGAGCTTCTTGAAGCTGTATGGATTCTCCGGGAGGAGACATGGTCCCATGTCTCTATCCACTATGGATGAGCATATCAGAGTGATCAAGCAGAAGATAAAAAGTGGAGAGCTGGTTGACTTACTTTCCCTTCCAAGTCAAGCTCCACCTGAAGTGGGGGTTAAGGTTGAACAACCAGAGACAACACAACCTGGACCTCCTGTTGAATCTCAGCAAGCTTCATCTTCTTATCCATAACAGGGTCAACCTCCCTCTCATTCTGAACCTGTGAAAGTGGAAGACCCAATTGAGAAAGACAATGAAAAATCAATCAGGCGCTGTAGGATAGTCTTCTCAATTAAAAGTGATGAAAAGAAAGAAAAGGATGGCTTCAAAGCCAAAGCCAAAGAAGAGGAAGACTACGTTCTTTTCTGAACATTAGAATGAGTTAGAACATCCTGAAGATGTGCAGCCAGAGGATGCTCCATCATCTCCCATTTCAATAGCTCCTCTAGCATCAGAAAGACCCATCCTGTCCTGGACATACACTACAAATCTAGAAAGGTGGCATGTCATTAGAGATCATGGCATTGAGAATGTCTACACATGGAAAGACATGTTCAATTTGCCTCTACATGATCTCTTTGACATTAGAAGACACTTTAATAGTCTAAAGGATCCTGATCACCTTATGAAGAAAGGGCTAGTTATTATCCTGACGAGCACTTTTGATATCTAAAGTCTTTAAGTGTTTTGGTAGCACCAGCCTAGGGGGAGTTGTAGAGATTATATGAAGAGGCTGAATCAACCCAACACTCAAAGTCTTTCTGCATGCATGTTGCACAAGTATTGGAGAAGAATGCTTTGAAAGTTTCACACAAACAACAGAAATATTCTAAGTGTGAAATCTTCTGAAGCCAAGACCAATATCTTCCGAAGCTAAAGATGAAGTCTTCCAAAGCTTCAGAGACAAAGTCTTCCGAAGCTCACCAACTAGAAGACAGATTTCTTCAGAAGACTTTTTAACACAAGCTTTATCTGATGTACTTTTCCTTAAAGCGGGACCCCTTTCCGCTGCAACTCTGTAAAGTCACCAACTTACATGAGTTGGTGAAAAGGTTTATGCTTTTTGTAACTTTACATTGAGGTCTTGAGTCTGTAAACTTTCTACTTCATGTACTTTATCCTTTTTCTAATAGAAAAGGATGTGAGCTATGGCATGTCATAGTGACAAATTCAAAAAGCCAATCTTCCTTTTTGATTCTACAATTGATTTTTTTGGGTCTAGTCAATTGTATCCAACTGGCTTTCAAAGTATAGCCGGCTATAGGATGTAGTATAAGTATCTCATGTTCTTGTAACTTTATTTTATGCTTTGTAACACTTGTAATAGAACATAGAGAAAGCAATATACTGCAACCTTGAAAACCATCTCCTTGCGTATCTTCCTCTTGTGTTTTGTCTCTTACTTACTTGTGCTCTTAGTGTCTTTAATTATGGTTAATCCAGTTCATTGTTAGATTAGTTAAGTGTTGTCTCATCATTGTGTTGTTGTGTTGTAAGTGACTACCCTTCAACGGTCCAGCAAACTCATCTCAAATTTTTTATTCATTATGCTCTTAAACTCTTTACATATTTGGTCATTTGAGGAACCAAATATGATGACATCAGCATAGACTTTCCAATGGTACCTCTAGTGTAACTATTCTTCAAGAGAAACTGAGACAAAGTCTCATATCACAGCCTAGGTGCTTGGTGCAGCCCATAGAGAGCTTTATCCGGTTTGCACACATAGTTGTGGTGCTATGAGTCTTCAAATCCTGGAGGTTGGCACACATAGACTTCCTTATCTATATGCCCTTATAAAAACGTGTTAGGATTGTTATTCTACGGAGTACTAACTGACTTACGTGTATACCAAACCAAATAGTGTGGAATCCTATTTGATTGGCGATCCAATCAGTGAGAACGCAAGTATAATCAATCTAATAAAGAATCAAAACGTTAAGAATGATTGCAAGATGATTAACTGTGATCTTTGAACTTGGAACAAGTTTTCTTGAGTCTCTGGACGACTAGGGTATGATTATGTGCGTAGGTTTTCGAATTGTTTTGTTTTTCCATGAATTAAGTGGTATTTATAAGTTAGGGTCCTCCAATCGTATGACTGAACCGTTAGTATGGTTCAGTCGTGCGAATGAATCATACGGTTGATCCATCCACACGACTGAAGGTTTAATCATGCGACTGAGTCAATCTTATGTCTTAATCATGCGACTAATCCAGTATCCTGGTTCAGTCATGCGACTGGTCCATTAGCATGAAGTATTCATGCGTTCCATTACGATGGTCCATTCGCATGAGAACTTCACACGATTAAGTTTAAACATGTTTCTCAACCATTATTGACTAAGAAGTATGTAAACAACCACAAACCTATATAGTTAGTTCAATACACAATAAATAATGAAATATTAAAACATGAAAGACATTTTACATTAAGCTCCTAAACTAGGTACATATGTATCAACAAACTCCCCCTTGGACTTAGTTTACATCTATTGTCTATTTGGAATGCAAAGCAGAGTCTTATCACATTTTAGAACTGGAGGGCTTGTACAACATCTTGCATGTCATAGAACAGTGGCCACTTGTATAAAGTGTAGACATCCTCAGAAGATAAGTTGGTTAGCTACATTGGGTCAAATACCCTGATAGTTTCCATATTACCTTCTCTCTTCAGAACTATGACCACCTCACCTATTCTCCAATCATAGTACCACCACTTGAAGTGTGGAATGAAGTCATGTGGCATTTCCCTTAGAGGGATTCTTGACATCGTGCGCGGAGGACTCCACTTCAGCACTATCTTTGGCTTGCCAGTAATGGAATCAACTTCAGATCGTCTAATATACCTCATCGGTTGTTGAGGTTTGAAGTTGACCCACCTGTTGTGGTACTCTCTCTTTAAAGCAGCCTCAAACCAGCCTGACATCTTTCTTGGGTCAGCATATAACAACTTTACCTTGGCTAGCTTATTGAGCTCAAAACCAGGTAGTCTTTAGATCGTGTGGGAATATAAAGTACTCTATACCCTTCTCTCTCTTCACCGCATACACATTAAGATCCTCAAAATAGGCCCACGCGATAATCTTTCCTGACACCTTGTGATGCTTCTTCACTTTGTAGAGTGTGGTGTAGATACTCGGTTTTGGAGCAGTATGTTGGGCTCTGATCTCTGCAAAACATGTCGCGCATTCAGCCTTCTTGATGTCAACATCAGCGTCTATGGCTTGGGCTTGACCTTCTTTCTTTTCAGATTTGCTTTCCATCTGATCCAGTTTATCAAAAGTATCACTGACGAGAGTATCACCCTGATTGGGGACTACATTTCCCTCTCTACTAGTATACTCAGGATAATGCTCCGTTGTGACGTCCTCGATCTCGATGTCATCTACGTCATTCAGCTCGTCGTCACTTGCAACTTCAATAGTTGGAGCATCCTTCACAATCTCATCCGGATTTAGCCGGAACATCTCAACAAGTTGCTCATCCGTAAGGTCATGAATGATTTCTCCTTCTTCAGGAGTATAGCTTACTGACCTTTGAACGATCCCTTGCAAATCAATAATCATTGTGAGTTGAGACTTGATTTGCTGAAGGGGAGCAACATCATACTCATCTTGCTGAGATGATTGATTTGCTTGATTTAAACAAATAAATACATCAACCATTAGTCAATAATCAAGACAGAGACACATCAAATATATATAAACATTAATTACATAAGTTTAATACATGATTCAATTACAAGATTTAACTTTACATAACATCTAAGCATTACTTTTATCCTGAATCATGTGATCTTCTCCAGGCGGGGCTGAGGTTGAGGCACCTTGATCTTAAGTCTTTTTGGTATGCCTCTCTCTAGCTTGAGTGTCACCCGATGCAGAAGCATCACCTCCTTTCTCATCGTCTCCTCCATCTCCAGCACCCTCATCACCTCCTCCTTCTGTCTCATCCTCATCATCATCCTCGTCATCATCATCATCATCACCATCATCATCACCATCCCTTTCTCTTATCTTCAGAGGCTCATCCTTTTTTCGTTTAAGCTTGAGCATGATAGTCTTTTTCGCAGCCTCCAACTCATCTATCTTCTTAGCTGTAGGACTTTATGCTCCTGGAGTTGGGCAATCTCCTTACCCTGTGCATCCATATGCTGAGCCTGGTACTCTATTAGCTGGGTCTGTTGTGAGATCTGTTGTGCTTGGGCAGTGTTTTGCTCCACAAGCTGACGTATTTGGGTAGCTCTTTCTTCATCAGCAGCCCACAGCTTCAGCACCATTCTATTTAGTGCTGACAGTTGATCCTCTACCCCAACGAGAGGTAGAGATGTCAGGTGAGATGATGGTCCGGCTTGGTGGCTAGTGGTAGTGGTGGTGGAAGTGGTGAATATGGGTGGTGGTATATGAGTGGGTGATGGTGGGTAGGCTGTAGTGGTGGTGGAAGTAATGTAGATGGGTGGTGGAGTGGTTGTAGTAGTGATGGTGGGTGAGGTGGTATTGGTGGTGGCGGTAGCTGTGGTGGTGGGTGATTGAGCGATGGTGGTAGATGTGGTGGCAATGGTGGAAGAGGTAGTAATCAATGTGAACCTCCTCTTGTGCTTCATCCCGTGGGGTTGAGCCATCCTTTTCTTCCTCGAACCCTTCGAGGTGGATGTTCCCCCTGTGATGTTGGGCTGATCTGGGGTATAGGTGGGATCAGTCATAGTCTCCCCAGATCCGCCCGGGCGTTCACCAACTGCCTCATGACCTCTCTCTGTGGCTACGACCCGGCTTCCCACAGTTCGCACCAGAGGTTCATCATCCGACTCCTCATCCTCCTCCATTTGGAAGTCAGGGTGAATAGGAGTTGGTTCGGGTCTAACCGGCCCATCCCCTCCCTGATCAGCGTCATCATCATCACCATCAGTATCATCGGAGGGTAGAGCAATTTGCTCAACGTCCGAGTCACTATCATCGTGAAGCCACTTTAGCCTAGCTGGCGCCATATAGTCTTCTCTTGCCAAGTGCCCAAACAGCCTCTTTACAAGGGGCTTTACCTGCTTGCCCGTGTAAACCCTCATTCTCCCCAGAGTGGTATCATCCATGATCTCGATAGAGACAGCATCATGACTCTCCTTAGGCTGCAAAGGAAGCTTCTCGTCAATGATCATCTGTAGAAATCTCGGGCACATGCAGAATCCTTCCTTGCCTTTGGCCTCAATGTTCTAGATCAAGTAGGAGAAAATCATGTTGGAGAAGCTAAAGGGGTGATTCAGCACCAGTGCCATGTAGGAATTCGGGATTTGGTCGGATAAATCATCAAATCCCCCCTTAGTGAAGCAATGCACTTCAGAATGACATAAGCTAGGTACTTGGAATGGGGACACATGTTGCTTTTATTAAGCACACCTGCGTTGTTGTCCCTAGTGTACCTCATCCGTAGAAAGCATCCCATTATGGTAAGCGGATGTAGTCTGGTTGGGTAGGCAGCATTATCTCCCAAATCCAGTACTCTTCTCAGATCGGCTGCTATGACCTCAATATCCTGGCCAAAGATGGTGCTACGTCTACCATAGGGCTCAGTCGGTCGGTCAACTGATGCACCTACCCAAAAGGCCTGTTGTATAGACTGATAGGGTGTGCAAGGTGTAGATATCGCTCGATATATTCTCGATCTCCTTAGAAATGCAATAATACCAGCAAACTCGGCAGCATTCCGAGTGGTGGCATCCAAGTGAGCACAAATGTTGTGCTTGGTGTTTATGATCCATCTATCTTCCATGATTCTGTAACACAAGACACATACATATTAGATCAGCATATAATAGAAGCAATTTCAACTTAAACTGTTTGAGATCAGTCTAGTTCAATCGTGCGATTCAACCATACGACGGAGTTCAATCGGTTGATTTGGCATGCAACTGAATTCAATCGGGTGACTTAGCATGCGACTGAGTTTAGTCGGGCGACTAAACCTGCGACTGAGTTCAGTCAAGCGACTGACCCTACGACTGATTTCAGTCGGGTGACTGAGCTCATATGCCTCGTTCATTCGGCTGACTCAGTCATTCGCCCAGTTCAATCGTGTGATTGAAGTTCATTCGGAGTGACCAGTCGCATACTTCTCTGTTCGACACATTTGTCCTTAATCTAAGTCAATACATGCAATTCAACGTTGATTTTAGGTTCTTTAGACTCGCAGGATTGTTGATGGATGTTGTATGCCTTTCATTTAACACAATTTTGTTGTTTATTTGGTCTATGTGAAAGTTAACTCTATTTTCTTGATTTAGCTTCGTTAGGGTTTGTTTTCACCGCGTATTTACTGTGATTTGGGTTGCAAATTACCTGCAGATGAAGTACAAACTCATCAGTAACTAAGTAGTGAGGAGTAATCGATCTAATCAGATTTGGGCAGAGTAACGGTACTATCGGGCGATTTTAGGCGATTGAGTAGTGATGAACATATGTGACCGACTTTAGCCCTATTTATACTAAATCTGCTTTCAATCGGCCGACTGGGTCCATTCACACATTTCAATTATGCGATTGGAGCTTAATCGTGTGATTGGCTTAGTCGTGCGATTGGCTACGTCGGTCACTTTTAGTCGGGCGACTATGTTTCAGTCGTGCGACTGGCTTATTCAGTCACCCCATTCATGCGATTGGCTCATTCTTGCAATCCAGTCATGTGAATGGTCCATACTCATGCTCCATTCGGGTGACTGGTTCATAAGTATGGTCCAATCGTACAACTGGTCTATACTCATGGTCCAGTCATGCGAATGGCTCATACTTATGAGTTTGACCTTATCAACATTCATTCACGTATTCCTTTTCTTATTGATATGACAGTTTGAGCATTCGATCATCTCCGAAATGATCATTTTAACTTAGAAAACCTTTGATCACCTCAGACGTGATCATTTTAAAACAAAACTATTTGTCAACTTAGATGTGACTCTTTTAACATGTGAAAACCAGTTTGGTCACCTCAGGCGTGACCCTTTTAAGTGATTAAATCCCAGATAGAGTTTTGATGAATAGTCTGACATTTACTAACTAAATTTAATTAATGTAACTAAAATAGACAACTAGTAATTAAAACAAAGCTAAAAACATAATCTTGAATTTTTGTGGGAGGTTGAAATCCTAAGATTGGTATCTACTAGATTTTTCTTCCTGGATAGTATAGCATCAAGTCACTTTGATCATAACTGGAACAATTCAATTTGAAATCATACATGTTTATCAAGTCATTTGGGACATTTTACCAAAGCCTTTTTTATGCTAAATTCTTGTTTTCATCGAGAATCATTTGCAAGTTTAGGTAATCATACTAGAGCTACCAAATGCACACAGTGATTTGAACTTTCAAGAATTGCAGCTCATGATGATTGTCAGTATACTTGTCCTCTTAAATCCATACACAGATTTTTTACACTCATTGGTGATGATTTAAAGTTTAATTATTTCAACAAGCATTTGTGGATCCCACACTTATATGGTAATCAACATTCCTTAGGAGATTTTTGAGCGGTCTACGGGTAGTCTTCAAGAAGAAACTATTCTAGAGCTTTCAAATAGATGCAAAGCCTCGGGTCAGTGCCACCGCATAGCAGAGTGGCGCAAACAACAATGAATTCTAGAATATTTAGGTTATGCTTATCCTCAGGTCAGTGCCACCGCACAACAGAGAGGCACACAACCTATCTTCTTATTTGAGCAATTATTTTCTTTTAGCACAGATCGCACTAACAAAATATGTTATTAGTTTGATTGCATTTTGCAATGTTTATGTGCTTTGCTCATTTTATAGCCATCCGCACACATTTGTGGCGTTTATTTTGCTCGTCACCCCTTATTGGAACTTCGTTGATTGTGTTAACCAGGGATAAGATGATAACCCACAAGTAGTTGAATAACTTAGTATAAGCTTGAAATCACCAATGAGATCTACTCATCTATTGTGTTGAATCTACCGACACATCATGTAGTGGTCTAGCAACCTCTAGATCTACTTTCTTTGTGTTACCTTAGAACCAACTAGTTTTACTATCATTTTCCTTTTATGTTGCTTAGACTTCTCAGACTTATGCTTCGAATTTGTGCATCTTTATCAGTTAAATTATTTTAAACTTCCAAACTCTTTGTTCCTGTGTACTATCATTTTCCAATTACATTGAATCAGTATCACAGATACGATCTCATTTCCATTCGATAGACTGTCCTCCTCCCTCGTTTTTTTTAACATAATAACATAATATTAATTTAACCTATTCACCCCCTAAAATTCTAAAACCGAAACTAGTTTTGCATTTTGAATTTTAATAGGCAAATAAATAAAAGAAAAAATAAAAGTATAAGAAAATTTTACACTACGAATCGGATTAAGCACTTTCATCTTCTAGAATCACATCACAATTTTTTTTAACGCCGTTGACCTCTAACAGATATAGAAAACGTGGTTTGTCAAAAGCTTTTGTGTAGAGGTCAACATGTTGACAATCCGTATTAATTTTTACTACATCGATTAGATTTTTTCAAAACAATCACATATAAAGTGATATTTAATGCCGATGTGTTTGGTCTTAGGATGTTGGACCGGATTTTTAGTTACGGCTATAGCAGTAGAATTATCAACATAAATAGGAGTGTTAGTGAATTTCAAACCGTAGTCCCGCATTTGTTGTTGAATCAAGATGATTTGAGAACAGCAACATATTCAGCTTTACAAGTTGACAATGCAACTGATGTCTGCTTCTTACACTGCCATGTGACTAATCTTCTCCCAAAGAATTGACAACCTGCTGAGGTTGACTTGTAATTTATTTTGCAACGGCCGTAATCCGAGTCACTACATGTTGTTAGCTCGAAATCATCATCATTAGGATACCACAACCCAAGTGTTGGAGTACCCTTCAGATAATGAAATATCCTTTTGATGCCTATGAGATGGTTTACTTTAGGTTTTGCCTGATATCTTGAGCATAGACAAGTTGCGTACATGATATCAGGTCTTGAGGCAGTGAGGTACACGCGGCATCCGTTCATTCCTAGGTACATGGTGGCATCTATCAGATCACCATTCTCATCGGGTTCTGCATCATGGTTTGTAGCAAGTGGAGTCCAAGCTGTGGAAGCATTCTCCATGTCAAACCGACTGAGAATATCACCTACATACTTGGTCTGATGTAGGAATATCCCCTTTGGTGTCTGATCCACCTGTAACCCGAGAAAGAATTTCATCTCTCCCATGGCGCTCATCTCAAATTCAGCCTTCATAACTGCTTCAAATTCGTTACATTGGTCTTCGTACTTGGAACCAAAGATTATGTCATCAAAATAGATTTGAACAACCAGTAAATCACCATCATTTTCTTTGATGAACATTGTACAGTCAATCACTCCTCTGCGAAATCCGTGTTTCACAAGATGAGCTGAGAGTTTTTCATACCATGCTCTTGGGACTTGGTGGAGCCCATATAGAGACTTATCTAGATTGTAAACTCTGTCCCGATGATATGGATCCTCAAATCTTTCGGGTTGACTGACATACACTGTTTCCCGGATTTCACCATGAAGAAATGCACTCTTACATCCGGTTGATAAACTTTAATCTTCATGTAAGAGGCATAGGCTAGGAAGATACGAATTGCTTCCATTCTTGCCATAGGTGCAAATACTTCATTGTAATCAATTCCCTCGACTTGTCGAAATCCTTGAACTACAAGTCGAGCCTTGTTTCTAATTATGACCCCTTGGTCATCTTTCTTGCATTTCAATACACATTTTGTGCCAATAACCTTAGCACCTTTAGGTCTGTCCACCAGTGTCCATACACCTAACTTCTTGAATTGGAGAAGTTCTTCTTGCATGGCACTCACCCATGCCTCGTCGTTTAGTGCTTCACTGACATATTTTGGCTCAAACTGAGACATAAAACAACGATACGCACCATCGTGAAGATATCTCTTTTCCATTACTGAGGCATAATCAATTGAGTATAACTGATTTCTTGTCTGAACTCCTGATCATACATCCTTAATGACATTTTCTAGAGCATAATAGACATTTAAGCGTGATCTAGGAGTAGTGAGAACGACTACCTCATTTTCGAGATTGTGAACTCTTGGTTCCGAATCTAAGGCAGTAGGAGTTTGAGGTTCTAAAGAATCAAAGGCATCAACATTAGATGCTTGGGGACTTGCAGTAGTAGGAACCTGTTGTTGGATTCTTAATGCCAAAGAACACATAGAATATTGATGTGGTTAGTACGTAATGATCCAAGTCGGGTCATACCCAATAACAAGCTTGCAAACACTAATATAAATATTTAATTGATGATATGATCATGCAATTGAATAAATACACCAATTTAGAAAATGGGGTTTCTAAATAAATTGCATATGAGATGAAACAACTTACAAGGATACTTTGTTTGTGGACATTATTTGTAATGTTATTTAAGTTGGTTAAATAACATCAAATAATAATAATAGTGTGTGTATAAGTTATATAATTAAAAGGTTAATTAGATAACTTATATGTATTATTAGTAAAACATTAGTGAAAGTTTTTTGGGGGGAAAACCCTAAAACATTTCAAGTTTCGGCCACCCTAATAGGGGTCCTTGTCCACTTGTTTACTTCACTTGTTTTTCTTGAAACACACACACACTCCACACCTCTCTCTATCTCTCTCTCTCTCTCTCTTACATGCAAGCACCTCAAGAACATTTCTTCCTCTCCATTGTTGAAGAATATAGAGGCTGAAATTCGGATTCCAGCAGCTCTTGTGGTGCGTTTTGGTGTTCAAAACCTAGCAACAAAGTGTCTTGCTTGAGGCTTGTGGGTATACTAGCTTGAGGACATCTTCCTTGGTGTTTTCGTCATTCAAGAAGCTCATCTTCTTCATCCAAATTCGTTTTTCTGCAGTTCTACAAAAGGTAGTTTGTATCTTTTGCTTTTTGGTTGTTTATTCTTCTTGATAGCTATTTCATACACATATAAATGATCCTTATGTTCTTGGGTTTGTTGTTGATATGATATGAGCCTTAATTTTCAGATTACAAATGATAATATTAAGGTTTTATTTTGCTGCGTTTTTCTTGTTTAAATGGTTAAACTACTAAAATATTGGTCCAACAAACCCAACATTGGCATCTAGAGCCGGATATGTGGATCACTAGCTTCATTATCATTGTAAAATTGGTTTTATGAGGTTTTAACACCCTAATAGGGGCTGTTTTGTGATGTTATGATAAATCCCCAACCTTTCAAGGTTATATCTTACATGCTTATGATTAAACCTTGAAAGAATAGATATCAAAATGGTTGATTGTATTTTGTTTGGACAAAACACCCTAAATTCTTGGTTTATGTTGGCTGAAAATTTAGGGTCAAGTGCGGTTCATTTTGGTTCTTGGATGTTGGTTCTTTTTGGTGCATAACCTAGCCTTGACCTTGTGATGGTTTGGTTTTGGATGGATGTTTTATATTGGTTGTATTCATTCTTTATGGGTTGTATTAATTATTCCTTTGTGCTTGTATTTGGATGTAATTTATTTATTCATTCATTTGTGATGTAATAGATAGATTAAGTGTGTTTTCTTTACTAGAAATTTTGTATTAGGATATAAATTTTGTAAATGAAGATGCTCAAGATGGAAGCACAAAAGGAAGACACAAAGAGAAGGACTTGAAGCATTTGGATGCAAGTTCAAGTGGGGGTCTTTGGAGATCACATCTTTTGTGTTGTGTTCAACCCTTAGGAAAGACCAAATGACAACACTTGTGATGGCAAACAAGTGTTGTCAACATAGTGGCTATGGTTATGCACATGTGGTTGTTTTATATGCTTGTTTGATTATTCATTTTATATTGATTGCTTGATATGTGGATATGCTTAACAATCTTAATAAATGATCATAACAAGCTGAATTTTGATGGTTCTTAATCATTAATATGTTAATAAAAGTTATTAAAAGGATTAATGATTTCAAATAAAAGAAGTTTTATTAAAAGAACCATAGGGTACATTGTATTTGAAAGCATGCAAATACAAGGTACATAGAGTTTTCATAACTAGAATTAATGAAAACTAAAATCCCTTTTGGAACAAGTTTAACACCATCCTTTTACATGACACTCGAATCACTTGAGAACTACTTGTGGGATAAAGGTCACCTAACCACTTTTAGGTAACTTGTGTGTTTGAGGTGGGCTTAACATATTTGTGGGATAAAGGTCACCTAACCACTTGTATGTG
>BJCM01271855.1:0-15074 GCA_018326385.1 Flaveria bidentis | reverse complement strand
TATATATATGTGTGTGTGTGTGTGTGTGTGTGTGTGTGTGTTTAACCCATGTGAACTCATCAACTTTCAAAGTTGACCATTTTATTTTTAACATATTTCAGGTTTGATACTTGAGGATCTCTTCGTAGTCATATAGGACTTAGACTTAGTTTAATAAAAAATCTTATGTTGTTGTTTATATATTGTTTGTATTGTAATGATTTAATTGTCTTGTAATGTTCAATGAAAATGATATTTAATATTATTTAAACTTATATAGTTCCATGTGCTATGAACAATCGTTTCACATTCGTCTGCCCCGATGATTTCTCCGTCGATCGGGGTGTGACATTGGTGGTCACTAGCGGTGGTGTGCCACTAATATTACTTGGTATGGTTTTACGTCACCCGTTGCAACGCGAATGAGCTTAGTAATAGTATATAACATCCAAATAGATGATATAAATAGTGTATGAATCTACTATGAATGCTCTTATATGGTTATTTGTTTACCACGGACGTTTTATGTTATGATTCTAGTTATTGTTTAAATTTGAAATTTAGAGAACATGAATTGTTTTGTTGTTTTGCTATGAAAAGAAAGCATCCAAAGATGAAAATGCATACGATAATTATAAAATGTAATTTTTTTATTTCTTTTGGTATTGTATATTTGTTAACAATTTAATGCAATTTAATTACGTCTATTCCAACCCGATCTGACTCGACTCAATCGAACAACTGAAATTTTTTATGTTGTTTCGTTAGAAGCTAGTTATAAAAAATAATGACCTCGTAGGAATAGTTCCTGGTTTTGCCACTGTATGTGCAGTAAAAAAAATTACGTTACCTCTGAAATTTTCTTCTAGATTTATTACCGAACGAAGCTATCTTAGAAAGTAAAAGAAAATAAGTAAATTAAAATATTTAGAAAAAAAATCTAGCCAGAAGCAAGGGGTAGCTTAGATTGAAGTTGAACTTACTTCAGCCACTTCACAACGCAATCATTATATTACTGTAACTACATATCACTTCACAACTTTAAAAAAATTCAAAACTCACATAATATAAAGTGAAATGAGAAGTTTAAATTAATAAAAGAAATCTATCTAATATGCACACCACATTTAAGTTACACACACGACACACCACGTGGACCAATAGAACACAAATACAATTCACACCCAACTTGTAATTGTAATTGTAATATGTGATATGTTATTAAAACACTTAATTTATTTTATTTTTTTTATATATTTCTATACATATATATAGATACATGGAGAGAGATATAGATAATAAGGTGTCTCAATAACATAAATGAGTGTTTGTATAACCCAACCCATGAGGTATTTTATCGAGACACTCAATTTATTTTATATCTCTATATTTTTCAATACATACATATAGATACACGAAGAGAGATAGAGATAATAAGATGTCTCAATAATATAAATGGATATTTATATAACCCAACCCTATATATAATATGCAGTTAATCAGTATCAAATTTGATGTTATATCTGCCAAAACAAATGTTGTGCAGGAACTGTTCACGTATAAAATTAGGAGATATTGTTCCATACACCACTAATTTCGCGTTCTACACCATCTAATGAAAACGGTCGTTTGCATGGATGTAAACTACAGTTTGCATGACTAGAAACTCCAATTTACAGAATAGTAAACGGCCGTTTACAGAGAAGTAAACGGTCGTTTATAATTTAGTAAACGGTCGTTTACTATTTTTAATATTTTTATTATTTTTTTCTATTTATAGTTATATTATCTTAAATTTATATATTGTTAAGTTTTTATTCTATTAAATTTATATATTGTTAAGTTTTTATTCTATTGTTAATATTTTTATTAATTTTATATAATAGTAGTTATAAATTGAATATAAGTATAAATAGAAAAAAGTTAATACATGTACAAAAAAAAATTATGTACATGTATTAACATTTTATTTATATTTATATTAATCTTTTCTATGTATAGTTAAACGACAGTTTACAAGTTAATAAATCGGTCGTTTCCTTTTTTCTACATAGTAAACTAGTTGTTTCTTAATTACATTGGTCGTTTTTCTATTTATAATTATATTATACTAAATTGTTTGTTTCCTTTTTTCTATTAATTATACTAAATTATATAATTTATATATTATTAAGTTTTTATGTACATTAATTAACTTTTTCTATTACATTATATAGCTTTATATAAATTTAAGATAAAAATTAAATATTTGAACTTTATATAGTTCATATAATTTTTATAATTTTTATAATTTTTGAAGTTTAGAAATAAAAATAAAACTTATATAGTTCACAATTTTTTACTTATAAAATGAATAGTTATAAATGATACTAATCTAATCTATATTGAAACGAGTAACAATTTTATTTTGAAGTATATATTGACTATATCTTTGAAGTCTCTCCTCATACATTCTTTCCTATGCAGCCGCATTATAACTTTTTTGAAAATTCCATAACGGCGTTATGAAAGGCAATAGATATTCACCCTCTAAATGCATAGAGACGTAGTGACAACCATACACATATGCAATAGTAATGAATTGGTGGTACATGAGTTCATCCGGACCTGTCCATAGCGGAAAATAAGTTGCACTTTCAGTGGGAGATAAGCATTGAAGAATCAGATTAAATCTGTTGGCGATCAATAATCTTGTGTAAGGCATTATCATCCGGTGTTGATCAGGAGCGGGACCCGGTTGTATCATGATAAAGTACGTTCTGACTCATCATATGAGCTGGAGAAAAGTACGTGTTGATAAGGAGCTGGACCCGGTTAATCAATCCACGCAGACACGAACATCTCTTTATAATTTTGCAACCAGTTAACATCAAAATAATTAAACACAACAAAGTTAAATCAAATATGTTAGTTTCAATTTCATTAAAATAAAAACAATAAACTGAATAGATCAGGAAAATACTTCGATACTTGTTCATCAACTTTGTCTACAATCGCGTTCGATTTTGTTAGTAGGCCTCAATTATTGGAGATTGAAGCAGAAATCTCCGGTAATACATAAATTTATCCCACTCAGTCTGAGACTTGAAAGATGGTCTGCAATGCTTTCTGATATTCTCATATATATGATATCTACAAAGCAATCGGGTTGTTTCTGGAAAAATTACTTGGCATGCATCCATTAATGCCAACTCTCTATCGGTGACTATGACACGTGGTACCATATAGCCATCCAATGTTTTTCTCAGACAATTTAAAGCTCACTTGAAATTATTTTTTTCTCATTTCTTATAAAAGCGAAAGCAATACAAAATGTCTTGTTTGTTGAAGTTAAGCCAACAATTTGTAGAAAATGGAGGCGATACTTGTTCGTCTTGTACGTGCAATCTAAAATAATCACATGCAGGAACGCACGTCATATTCTTAATGAAATGAGATTGACAAAAAAAGAAATCATTATTGATTTGATTCGTCATTAATAGTAAAATCATAGATGTATCTGCCTATCTGCAAATATTGAAGAAGTGCTTGCATTAGGGTGGTTCCAACTTTATCCAACTTTCATATCCTTGTCAATGCATCATACACGGTTTCAATTGTGGATACATTTTTATCATTATTTTCTTTTAAAGCCGTAAGAATATCACGTGGCTGCATATTTTTTCTTGTAAGATCTTCCACCAATGCATACTCTTCTTTAGACAATCTTTTTGCATAAGCATGACCCTCCAAAAATTTAGAAGGTTCATGGTTATATTTGTCACAGACAACATGTATTTTCCAACCTCCATCTTCTTCATGATATATTGCTATAAGTTGAAATGGACAACCTGTCTTCTTTTTGCCTGAATGTGTGGTTGAATCTGATGTTGACTTGTATACACCATTATGATCGCACCCGATCATTATAAAATTGAGACATTATTGACTTGATATTATATATGGGGATACATGTCAAGCTATTTTTTATCAATTGATTATGGGGATACATGCATGAGAAACCTTTGCTCTCGAAATGAATTAGGGAATATAATGAATAATAAAATGAAATGAGTCATCACATTTCATTTCTTCCCTGCACCATTTAACATGTTTTTTTATATTCATCCTTAATGATTCATTCCATTACGCTCATCATTCCTTCATATCAGACGTTACCTAAATTTTTGTTTTCATAAAATCAATTCAAAAGAAATATATAACAATACTATACCTAAATTAAACATAAAAAACTTCCTGAATTTATGAGATGATTTTAGGAAATAAATTAATGAAATATGTAAAGATTATTTGACTTTTTTTAAAATATATAGATATAAAATTAACCCAGAAATATCAACAACAAAGATTTTTCCACTTTATCCTTCCAGTCATATTTAACCTTTTATTATTTACGATATTCTCACAAACTCGATATTAACAATTTGAAAAGGCTTCATAACCAACTCAAGTTTAACCATTTGAAAAAGCTTCATATCAACATAATGTTACAATTATAAGTTCATATCAATGCTACTACAATGATTAATGCATATAAGCAAAAGAATGATGAAATTATGTGGATCCATAAATATAATCTTAACATTAGTACGAAAATATGATCAAAATAACCTCAGGACTACACTTGTAGTTCGGGTTCATTACATAACTAGATGTTCTAGTCGATTATACTAATTGACATACATTTCAAATGATTAGGGGGTACGCACAACTCATAAAAGATACTTTTTACTCTACTTGTTTGCATGAGACGTTTGATAAGCTAGATCTACAAAGAGGGCAAGTGAAGTGACCGTGATCTAGCCATCTCACAATGCAACATTTATGGAACACATGATGACACACGTCGAGTTGGCTCACCACATCATCATCCTTATACTCAGATAAGCAAATTGAGCATAAATTATCCATCATTTTTCTAGCGGCACCACCATCTTCACTAGAGGCAACTTCATGAAATTGAAGAGTTGGGAGAGGGTAGTTTGGAAACAATTTCCAACAGACGTCATGATCTTGACCATGAGCATTATCATGGTCATGATCATAATGGTGATGATGTTGTAAGTGAAATAACATCATAAGGCCAGATAAAATATTGTATAACGTGCTTTTGAATTGGACAAATGGAACCCAAATGCAAGTGATGAACACAAGGGTTGCTGTTGAAGCTCCATAGCCATCATATATTAAGCAAATCATGTTATAGTTTTTTTGTTATCAGGTGTTTTTGTGTGTGTTTGTTGAAGATGAAGTGAAGGTAGTATATGGGTGGGGTAACCCTTTATATAATAGGAACTATTGTGAAGTCAATGAATTTTAAATATTTTCTTTAATTTGAAGGAATATAAAAATTAATTAAATATTAATTATAGTACATGTATCAAAGACCTCGTTAATTATTATATTATAAGGACGGCAAAAAATATTCGAAAAAAATAACGTACAAATATGCCTTCAAAAATCTAATATTAATTAAACTTTTGATCCAGTTATTGTTTATATTGGCAAAAGATATTTCAATTATTAGAGTAAAATTTAAACAGTCTTATAAGTCAAGTGTTTAATACATGACTATTAAACTGTCGGATAAAGTAAATAATATGATCTATTAAACTTAAAAGTTAACTATGTTGTAGTTGTGTTATTGAATTGAGATTATTATGTTTTAATATTGAAAATTTTAATATTTTATGTGACTAATACGAGAAAATATATTTGTGTAACGTTGTAAGTCTAGTCAAATATCATGCATTTAACTTATGTAATTATTATTAGAACATATTATTAGAGTTTGATTAAAATGAGCTTACGGGCCCAGTTAAGTTTCAGAGTCTTAGGGTTCTATGCATCACCACAAAAGCATACAAACTCTAGCCGTCGCCACCGAGTTCAAACCCTAGACAGAGCGGTGTGCCGCCACTGCCACTGTCCTGTCCCACCTTTGTTTTTTGTTTCGTTTCTTCTCTGTTTTCTAGTTTTTGTTGAAGAAAGTTTCGTTATCGACTAGACATTCAAACAAGATATTTATTCTTTTGGTTGGTTCACAATCATATTCTTGGTTTATTTTTGAATTATGATTCACAAAATGCAACGATCACTTTTTTTTCTTTTTTTATTCTTGATGTTTTAGCCGTACCAAGGACCATAGTCCACGGCCGTCGATCTCGTGATTGATTTTTTTTTCTTTTTTTCTCTTTTATAGATCTACGGATCTTATCTCTTGATCTATGGATCAAAAAGATCGCCACCTGACCATGGTCACCGGCCTTTCTCTTTGTTTTTTTTCTTTTACGCCTACGAATTTTTCTCTCTTCATCTACGAATCCAAAACACCGCCGCCTAAATGCAGTCACACGCCTTGCTTTCTTTTTATTCCTTTAGCTTTAATCTCTTGATCTACGGATACAAGTAACAATCGGCTACTAGCCTCGAAAAGTCATGAACGACTATGATCGTCAACTTTTGATTTATCATTCCGAGAATCAAGAACCGAGAATCAAGAACCAATTAACTATCAAACCAACTATGGGTAACACAATCAACCAAAACATAGATGACAACATCAAGCACAATATCGTCTTTTGGCAAAAGTTTTGATAGTTTAGTCCATTGAAACTTGTTTATCTTATTATTTTTTATTTATGTTTTTTTTTCAGTCTTAACGTACGTTACTTCCGCTACGACTGTGGGAGAGTATTAGAATGTATTATTAGGGTTTAATTAGAATGAGCTCACGAGCCCACTTAAGTTTCTAGGGTTACTTGTTATCTCAATATATTGTAACCTAACTCTTTAATAATATAAATAACTTTTTTACCATCGTACAATTATGTGTATATTTAACTAATAAAACTAAACCACAAGCTTACTTAGTCTAACATTTACACATCGTTTTGCTCATTTCATTTTCGTTGAATCGAATTGAACTCGGGTTAATCAAATCGATAGAATTTCAAATAGGTTCAAATTTGATTCAAATTCAAAAAGTTTGGTTGAATTCGAACAAAATCAAATTTAGATGTTCAATACCAGATTTTCATATACTTAATTATTATCTACTAGATGAAAATAGTAAAATTTATAATCTCTATTCATGCATTAAAATCATTTTATATTCACTTAAATTTGAATTTGTATTTTCTACGTTGCAATTATAGATTTTGGCAGTTTCTTAGTGAAAATGTATGTATGGTAAAAAGGACCTTATTTCTTCAAGTTGACTTTTAGGAGTTTTGGAATTTAATGATACCTATAAACATATTCATCACTCTTTTGTTTTGAATAAATATCTAGATTAACACACCAAATCTTCTCAAATTAATTTGATATTATTTTTAATCTTGTGTTTTGAATATCTAATTTAATCTCCAACAAGATCTTGTGTTTTGAATAGTTTTCATTTACATTAATTAAAATAACGTAGTTTTGACGTAAAATAACAAAAGAATGTAGTTTTAACCGGCTCGCTTTTAAGCTTAGGTGTGTGATGACACCATATTCGCTTTTCCCTTATAGGATTAATATATCATTAAAAAGGCATTATAACTATGTTACAAAAACTACTACTACAGTTATATTTTTTATTGATAAATAATACATAGACATCTATTTAGTATATAGAAAACTACGATAACCGTATACATATTTATACTAATTGTTTTAAATGAGATACATCTGAGACAATTACTAAACCATCCTACGTTTCATCAACACTACATTTTTGTTATTATTCTCTTGATTTTAAAAAATGAAGCTCCACTCTAAAAAATTTCAAGTTGACTAAATTAAATGGAGAAATTAAACATCAAGTTGACTTTACAAATCTTTGACTATCTGTGAAGCAGGAAGTCAAAGGTCGGGGCCGACCCTACCACCCCTTCTCCACTTTTCACTCGTGACAAGTCAATTCGGTTAGTTTTTAATTGAACAAAATCTTAAAATTCAATTATTTAAGTAAACCTCAAATATACACGAATACATTGTTGATGTTCCTTTTGATAATGAATCTTTTTTTAAATAAAATAATATTGAAATTTCTGGTAAACTGTATTTGATGATCTCCCATTAAAGATTCATGTGCATCTTCCGTCATAGGACAGCTACCATTATGTATAAGTTCACTTATTATTTATTCAATTGTAAAATACTTTTTATGACTAATTAACAAAAACAAGTTACCAACAATCCAATTTGAAACTGATTCTCACTACAATGCCAATAGATAACAAATATGAACCAACTGTTTATGAAATTCGAGACGAGTAGATCGGATGGCAAAGCGGAGACCTAAAGAAGGAAAAACTGATGAGAACAAGTCGTTTACCCTGATGACACATAAAAGCAAGGAATACGTGTACCCTAAAGACATGTAATAAGCAGGAAGGTAAAAAAGGTGCGGGATCAAACTGAGTGACACCAAAGCATAAACCCAACAAAATCAATCCATCCAGAAAATGACTCTTACTCAATACGTTGTTCGGATCGTTGGAAAATTAATAGATAGGAGAATGAGCAATGATTTGTATCTAAAGTATCTGAAATTAAAAAGAAACTTAATAAGTGTTATTGGATTCATTAATTGGCATACGACAGACCACTCGGCCCTAGATGCAAGAGACAATGCACATGAACACTCTAATTGACGGGTAACTGGAATGACGGAACGAGTATATGTTCTTAATCAAGTTTTCCTATAATAACAATTGGTAGACCAGACACCAGAATCGATATGGATCTGTTGGAACTTTTATATGGTCAAAAATGTAGAATACCAATCTTCTAGAAATGAATTTGAGAAAAAAATGATTTGAGGGTCCTAAAGTTGTGAAAGAAAAACAATCGTACCAGACCACTGGACGGACTTCTCAATCTCCAAAGTTTGAGAAAACCTGGTCTTTTTGGCGTAACTCCCAATCATCCGCTTTTTCTCATCTTAAACTTCCACTATAGGCTAAGGAGAAAGAGAGGCATCAGATTGCTTAGTGGTTTGTTTGTAACTTGGTCGGTCCTCGTTTCAGTTGTTCGTTTAAAGAGAAGTCAGACTGGAGTGGTTCATCATGAACCAGTATCTCGGACAGCATTCAAATTTCCACTACTAAACTCAACAAAATTCTAATGATGACGTTATACTTGCTCAACGTACAGGTTGTTGCAGCTACTTCCATGGTGATCATGGCATAATTGTCATTCTCAACATACAACAATGATGACAGTACTCACGGAGGAGAAGCATAACATGAGAATGGTGTTACTACTCCAGCCTGATGAACAAGTTAAATGAATATGCAAAAAGTACATGTGGAAAGGTAGTCGGGGCAAAGTGCAGTGGCATTGGTTCCAGCAGTAGCCGTTGTGGTAAACGAGTCGCGTGGACAGTGGTCACGACAGCGAAGTTGGCACTGGTGGTGGTGATTTCCTTACTTGAAAAAAAGAACTAAAACTTAAAAAGATCATAAAACAACAAACAAGTTATTTCAAGTGAAAACTCATGTAGTGTCATTTTTTCTCAACCTTGGGAAAAAACTAAACCAAATCTCTGCTGCTTGTACAGCCTTTAGTTTCCGTAAGGTACTACCAGTGATGCAGAATGTACAAGCATACATGTTATGTACAACTACACTACTACCAGAGCTTCATGCAAAAGCTTCCAAAACTAGTTTAAACCAAAAGGTCTCTAGCCTCGTCTTATGTAAAACGACCACCTTTATAACCGGTAAAACCAAAACATCAAGCAAAAACCAAGCTATTCGCCGATTAAAAAAAGTTCATCAATAGTATTATCAGATGTTGCTTGAGTTTCTGAAATTTTAACCGCCATGGCCGCCTTGTAAGTTAGTAAGTCTGCAACCTTCATCAACAGCTGAGCTCTTTGGCGCTTCGTAATTGCCACCTGTTCTGCCCAGTTGGCCGCTGCTTCGGTTTCATCAACTTTGGCGGTGGTGTTCTCTGCCTCTGTTGTTGCAGTTTTTGTTTCTTCATGTAAGGCTGCAGCATACAAGATTCGGTAACAATGTCTGTATTAGTAATTTTCACATACATTATATGTTGTATGAAGGATGGGGCGGATTATACACACCTTTCAGAAAAGTTAGTTGCTTTCCTCTTCCAGCTTGGGTCCCACGTTGTCTAAACGATCTCTTCTTACGCAGAACGGATTTAAGGTTTAGTTGCTCGGGTCTTTTTGGTTTGTAAAACTGCCAACAAAGATATGTACAATTCAACCTTAAGGACTTATACAAAACTGATGACTGGATGCACACATGACATCACACATGTAATGATCCATGCTGACATGGCACCAACGATAAGAACCATCTATCACGATTCACGAAAGGCCCATGAGCATCTAAGGTCCCTTCTGTATAGGTTTTCTTTTTGCAAATCAAACATACCAAATGTTGGCATGGGCGCATGGCATGATGATGGACCTTTACGTTATTTTGTTAACTAACTTGTTCGTTTATACATCATCCGATGTTCACATCCGATCAGCAAATAAAAAGTTTGTATTTAGTGAAAATCACATAATTTATCTTGCTTGTAGAGATGGCAGATTCGGCCCGTTAACTAACATTGTTAATCTGAGTTATGTTCCATCTTCAAAAGATCTAGTGGGTAAAAAAGATAGCTTAAAACGAAACAGGATCAAAAAAACCAAAAACTCACCCAATGTGCATGAGCAATAAATATAATCACCGAAATAATTTATCACAAAATCAGATTGTGTTGAAATTATGTAATTTCTGCAAGATGGTGATTATTTGTACAAAAAAAATTTAACACTTTAGAGATAAAGTGTTACATGTCAACCCAATCTGAACATTTCAACCTTTTATATGATTTAATTTGAAACGATAAATTAATGTTAAAACCATATTTGACAAACTAATCATTTCTAAATAATCATATAATTAGGAAATAAAAGTGTTACAGGTAAACCCGACCCGCCCCATTTCAAACCATCAAAAAATATTCCATTCATGCTTTGACCCGAACCCCCACCCATTTGGTTTCCTCTACTACGATGCATACATTTTACAAAAGACAATATAAAACTATTCATATTTATTTACCTGAAACACTCGAAGAAGAGCTGAATGCTTCTCCCGTTTAGCAATCCAATAACCATAAACCGCTTCTAAAACATCCTTTGATGCCAGAATCAAACACCGATCAACAGCCTTTGTTACATCAGAATAATCTTCTGGACTGCAATAGATCCCTTTTTCAAAAGCATCGATTATTTTCTCAAAAATATCATCATCAACCCGTGTATCACGTCCATCATTGAACTTATTTAACCATTCATCATCATCAGAATCCATGTCATATACAGGAGCACTCTTTTCCAACGTTCTAGAAACTTCATCCCCTATTGATCTGATATACGAATCAGGCATCTTGAAAGGTACGTGATTTTCATTTGCATAATCTGATACTTCATTCACCCGGGGAACGGGTATAATAGCTGCTAAAGAATTCAGCACCTGCACAGTTCTTTCGGAACATTTTCGGTATAATTCCTTGAAAACAAACCAATCTTGTCTAGAAGAAAACTCAAGTCTCCAACTTTCATCACCAGTAGCCCAGATTATGGCATGAGTGACACGATTGCAAAAACATGGTCTCATCACATTTAGGGCCTCAACCCGAAACCTCTCGATCCCATTTCGTTTAACCACAAGAAACCATTGATTGGGACCCACCATTTCCATCGTAATAACTGCTCCTACTTCTCGATGACACCTGTCAGATTCTATCACTAATATACTTGCATTGCAACTTGCAGAGTCTATATCTTGTGTTAATTCCTTAAGTTCTTTCAAACAAACCTTTTGAATTGACTTGGTAACCACAGAATTTGACTTTATTGGGAAGAACGGAACACCGTCTTGCACAAGACCTCCAGTGGATTTCAAATTTCCAAAACTTAAAGGGTTTCTTAGATTTCTTGATCTTAAAGAACTTCTTCTTTTCTGAATGTCATTGTAGACTCTGACACCATTTCTTGAAGGCAAATTTGATACATTTAAACAGGTTGGTTTAGAGGCTGAAACATTCATCACCTTCTTTCTTTTAGATTTAGACTTTACAGACAAACGAAACTTAGTGGTTGTGGTGGTGACATTTGGTAGCAAAACCGGTGGGGGCAAGACTTCAGTGACAGTCTTATTTGTAGCTTCTTTCCTGCAAAACTTTTGCCCAAATTTTTTATCCAAACTACTACAACCGATGGACTCACTCCTTGCCCTTTTCCTAGAATAAACCAAACCCCAACGCCTCTTTTCCGTTAAAGAAACACCACCATGGTCCACAAGCTTAATCGAACTGATACTCCTCAACTGCCTTAACCTTATCTCCTTATGTGATCCTCCATCATCAACTATCACGGCATCGTTAATCCCTTTGTTTTTTCCATCAGAATCTCGCCATCCGTTTTTCTTAAACTCATCATCACCACCGCCTCCACCGCCATGATCAAGCAACTGAATCCAATCTCCTTCAACATTTGCAGGAGCTAAAGGTGCTCTTCTCATGTGTTTGAAAACCTCTTGAGTAGTAAACAATCGTCTCCCTGACCTCAAAACCCTAGCCCCGAAAACCCTAGTAGTCCTCCTCATCCCCACCGACGGCATCGGCAACGGCACCGTCGTTACCCTTTTCCGATGAGTTATCAAACTCTCCGACGATCGATCTCACCAAAATCCCTTCGATATCTCAAAATTTTCAAGTCCGATGATGTCAATTCATAACCTAACGATAATCCTCCAACAATAAACTATAATTTACACATGTAATACACTCCTAGAACGATAAAATCGAGAATCGAAGCGATAACATGAGATCGTACAGTCATATTAGATCCGAAATTTTCTAGAAAGTCTTCGATGTGATGTTACATACATGTGTGTGATATGCACGTACCTGTTGACGGCAGATGGTGGTGGTGGTGTTGGTGACCGGTGGCGGTGACGGTGGTGGTGACGGTGGTGGTGGTGGTGGTGGTGGTGACGGCGGGTGAGTGAAGAGGGTGAAGTGGTGGTGGCCGTTGGATCTGGAACCCTAGGGTAACTGTTGTACTCAGATCATTGTTATAAAATTATTTTTATAAAAAACAGTTGAAAAGTTATATATGTGTATGATTAAAATGAATCTTTTGATTGCGTCCTTATAATATTTTTATATTGCGGTTTGTACACCAAAGTTTTGAGTTCTTCCTGTTTCAGTCCCTTGTAAGAAATAAACTTTTTGAAGTTCTGGTAGAAAGAGAGTTCCCTAATAAGAAAACTTTTATCTATATCAATATTATGTTTTGTAATAATTAAGGTTATAAATATTTTTATTGAATGGTAAATATGCGATCTTGTTTCAAAGAATATATGTTATATTAATCGGGTCAACTATTTGAAACTCATCTGGAACCGTACCCTTAACCCTCTTATGATGAAATTTATTGTTGAGAAAAATTTATGGCTCGACTCTAAACATATTGTTCAGAGTGAGACTTAAACTTATAGTCTCCTGATATTTAGACTTTAACTTAAAGGAGTCAAACGAGCGAGTCACTTGCAAGCCAAAAAGCAATTCACAAGTTGAACTTGCATCGGTTCGGACTCTGCTCGTTTACAAGCCTAGTTCGGCTTGTTTTGAGCTTTGCTCGAGCCATCCACAACCTTTTTGAACTGTCGTAGTTCAAGCCGCGTCGTAAATCAATTGATGCGAGTTAGATCGTGGTGAGCTCGTCATTAAAAAAAGTTCTATCAAAATTTGTGTGTTAAAACTAATGAAGGGTGAATATGGGAATAACCACAAGTTTGAGGGGCTTATATTAAAGCTTTTAAAGTCCATCAGTCTATTCATACGCAAGCGTACAGGCCAAGGAAAGACAAGGGCATAAAAGACATTTGACTCTTAAAAGCTATCACAAGTTTCCTTACGTGGTACCGAATTGGCGAATAATGGCATCTAACCCATTCAAACAAATAGGGTGTATTTATAATATTTTTTTTTATTTTTAGAGTATATTTTTTATACTTTTAGTCTTTTACTGAAGCATATAACTTGATATTATTAGGGTTGCGTTATACAAACATCTCTTTTTGTTATATAGATATTCTATTGTCTCTACTTCTCTTCATGCATTATATTTTTTTTTTGAACAGCAATCACCAAAGAGGATAACATACACTAAAACTTTACAGCAAGGAGCTATAAATTTGCACCTCAAAACAATTACATTATAGTATTCGGAAAATTAAATTTTCTCCATTGATCCCACTCCAGATTATGCAATCTTGCTCGGTTTTTTATCCAAAAGTAACCCATCACCTTAATTTCCTTCACAATGCTTTCAATTGGAGTCCTTGTATTGGAGAAGATGAGATTGTTTCGTGCCTTCCAAATAGCCCAAGAAGCAATAAGAATGATGGATTTCATCATCTTGTCTTTGAGCACGTTCGTCGTAGCAGCCCCATACGAACATAGCAAATCACTAGTAGAGAAAGCAAAAATATGAGGAACATTACACCAAGAACTTATACTCTGCCATATTACAGTGGCGGTATAACACCCTGTAAGAACATGATCGATAGATTCCATTGCTTCCCCACAAAGCCTACATAATGTAGAAGGCGTTTGAATGTTACGAGAACATAGGTTCATTAACGTAGGCAGACGATCTATAGCCGCTCTCCAACCGAAAACATTAACTTTGTTTGGCAACCATTTGTTCCATTTGTAATCATTCATGATCTGAAAGTTGTGGCTGTGAACAAGTACCCTTTTGATCGATTTGACCGAAAATTCCCCATTAGATTCTTCCTTCCAGACCCATTTATCCCCCACATTTTGGATTAGTTCTCTGATGGTAATGCCATAACTCGATAGAATATGCTCCACTTTAGTGATCTTTAACCAAGTTCCTGAGAGACCACGTTTGTGCGGGAGGATGCCCGAGATCCTCCTGGAGGAATGGAAGGCAGTCACAACCCGGTTCCAAAGACCCGAGCATTCATTTTTGTATCTCCAGAACCATTTAGATAGAAGGGCGATATTCGTGTCTTTTAGTGATCCTAGACCAAGCCCACCACATTCTT
>BJCM01271853.1:0-13542 GCA_018326385.1 Flaveria bidentis | reverse complement strand
TTCGTTCTTGGAACCGAAGATTATGTCATCAACATAAATCTAAACAAGTAGCAGATCACTATCCTTTTCTTTGATGAACAATGTATAGTCAATTACACCTCCGCGAAATCCGTGTTTCACAAGGTGAGTTGAGAGTTTTCATACCATGCTCTCGGGGCTTGATGAAGGCCGTAGAGAGCCTTATCCAGTTTGTAAACTCTGTCCCGATGATATGGATCCTCAAATCCTTCGGGTTGATTGACATACACTGTTTCCCAGATTTCACCATGAAGAAATTCACTCTTTACATCCAGTTGATAAACTTTGATCTTCATGTAACAAGTATAGGCTTGGAAGATACGGATGGCTTCCATTCTCACCATAGGTGAAAATACTTCATCGTAATCAATTCCCTCGAATTATGGAAATCCTTGAACTACAAGTCAAGCTTTGTTCCTGATTATGACTCCTTGGTCATCTTTCTTGCATTTCAAGACCCACTTGGTGCCAATGACTTTAGCACCTTTAGGTCTATCTACCAGTGTCCATACATCTAACTTCTTGAACTGTAAAAGTTCTTCTTGCATGGCACTCACCCATGCCTCATCATTTAGGGCTTCACTCACGTATTTTGGCTCAAACTGAGACACAAAACAGCAGTATGCACCATCGTGAAGATATCCTTTTTCCATTACCGAAGCATAATCAGCTAAATACAGCTAATTTCTTGTCTGAACTCTTGATCTGATATCCCCTATGACATTTTCCAGAGGATGATAGACATTTAGAGGTGATCCAGGAGTAGTGGGAACACCTACCTTAGAGTCAAGATTATGAACGTTTGGTTCTGTATCTGAGGCGGTAGGAGTGTGAGGTTCCGAAGACTCAGAGGCATCTACGTTAGATGCTTATGGACTTGCAATTGTAGGAACCTGTTGCTACTGATTGTTTAGATCATTCTCCACGACTTCATCGTCAGAGGAGGAATCACTTACCTCGAGTGCCCCCCCTGAATGGTTAGGCCATTCACCTTGTGAGCCAGATGATGTTGAGTCTTGTGATGGTGTGTTTAAGACATCATACATCATTTTGGCTGCTAACTCATCGTCAAAAATTGAGAGAGGGATGCTGAAGGACTTGAAGAAGCCATTATAATCCGAAAAGAATGTGGGTCTGTTTCCAGCAGGAGGGGTGGTGTAACTCTGAACGTCCACGTTACACCACACTTCTACTTGACCCATTGAGTTGTTGTAAACTCTCTTATTTGGTATGTTGTATCCTAAAAAGATTCTGTATTCAGCCTTCTCACTGAACTTGCCGACCTGAGTTTTCTTCAGTAGGGTGCACGGTGCGCCAAACGGTTCGAGATACTCTAGATTTGGTTTACTTCGTTGAAGTAACTCGTAACACGTCTTGCCATGATGTTTTACCACCAGAACTCGATTTAACGTGTAACACGCATTGGAAACTGCCTCATTCCAAAATTGGATGGGCAGTTTCGAGTCTGATAGCATTGTCCATGTTATCTCTATTAAGTTGTGATTCTTTCTCTCAGCAATGCCGTTCATCTGAGGAGTGTAAGCGGAAGTGAACCGGTGCCCAATTCCCTTTTCATAGCAGAAAGCCTCCATCCATTGGTTCTTGAACTCGGTTCCGTTGTCTGAGCGTACTTGTCTTACCTTTAGCTTGTATAGCGACTCTAGTGTAGTTACCAATTCTTTGAATGACTCAAATGTTTCTGATTTTGATTACAGAAACATCACCCAAGAGAATCTTGAGTAGTCATCTGTAACTACATAGCAGTACAAGTCGCCTACGATGCTTCTTGTACTGACTGGACCAAACAGATCCATGTGAAAAAGCTCAAGAGGAGTTCAATGGAATGAACCTTCTTTTCCTTATGAGTTCAATGGACCAAACAGATCCTTCGAGATCACGTAGTCCTTTTTCAGGACATAGCACTTCTTATTGTCGAATACTACCTTAAAACCTTTGTCACATATTTGGGATACATTAAGTAAGTTGTTTTCAAATTGTTGAACATAGTTTACCTTATCAAACTTCACTTTCTAGTTCCCTACTTCCTGTTGAGCTGTGATGTAACCTATTTTATGTCCAGCAAAAGAAACATGACCTCCTTTGATTTGTTTGACGTTTGATAGGAGTGCCCGGTTTCTTGTCATGTGCCTTGGTGCTCTGCTATCTACGATCCAAGTGTTAGTATCAGCACTATAGCGAACACCCTGCATATTCTATGGAAATCATTAGTTGAGGTTAGGGACCTAAGCCTTAAGTGGCTTGGGTGACCCAGAGGCATCACACATCATAAATTCTACACATTGACCTTTTGAGGGTGAGGGAAGATCTGTTGTCTTCTTGTTCTCATTTTCAGATACAAGGATGGACTTTTCTTTCCATAAACCAGTTTTATGTAAGGCCTGTTTGTGATAAAATGACGACTGGCTAATGGGTTGAACTTTTGGTTCACTGACACTTTTTGGTGGAGTCATGGAGCTTTTTTTTTTATGAGCTCTATTTAGTGTCAAAAAGTTCAACTCTTTTTTCCTTGGAGTCTGATAATAAGGACAGTAAGACGCAATGTGTCCATACTTTCCACAGTTGTAGGAAGATCTACTTTCGACATGTTGGTGTAGCTATTTTTATGGAGAAGTATGTGACACACATGTGACTTTATTCTATTTTGGTTTTAACACTTGTTGTTTCGGGGTTTTAACTTGTTTAACAACATTTGTAGCTTTAACCTTTTCAACTTCTTTACCCTTTTGGTTATGTGGACTTAGACATGAGGCACGTGTTTGGTTAACTTGTTTGGTCTTTTTGGGTTCAGAAATTGACGTGGTTGACGCAGACTTTACCTTAACCTTTTTTCATCCAGATTAGCAATAGGCATTTTACCTTTTGATTTTGAAGTGGTCTCCTTTTGTTTAGTACCAAATTCAATAGATTGGGTTGTTATTTATTGGTTTGCTTTTGGCATTCAACAAGGTCTCATGTGGTGGTGGAACCACTTTATAACCCAAACCCTCCCCATTGTTGCGTTCTCTCACCAAGTGTTGGACAATGTGAGAAGAACTTGTCCAACTATGCGGTTATTGTTTTAACGAAATTACTTCTACTTCTAAAACTGCTTTTTGTTTCTTAGTGTCTTCTAGGGAGCTAATGTCATTAGCTTGGATAAAAGCCACAACTTCAGTTTCCCTAAGTTGTTTTTTCAATATTTTTATCTTTTCTTTATAACTATGCTCATTTTGTTTTAAAATTCTATTTGCTTCTATGCACAGTTTTAGATCATTTAATAAGTTATCATTGTGATCTAATAACCTAGCAAATTTTAAGTCTATGCTTTCCCTAAACTTATTACATTCAATGCATGCATGACTATCAAATAATTGATCAATGGTACTTACCTGAGAGGGTGTGGTTGAATCAGCCATCCAAGCAGAGTCAGACTTTTCCGGTGCTGGTGATTTAGAACATGTTGTGCTTGTCCCTTCTTCAGGCAGGTGATCGACCATATTTGCACTTTCTTCATTGTTTGACCTCGCGAGTTCCATTGCAATATCACCTTCGCTTGCTGAGTTGTCATCTAGATCCTCAACACTAGTAATGTTGGATTCTCCTGGAGACACAAACGGAAAGGTCCAATCTTGTCCTTCGTCATCGTGAGCAGTCAAGGCTTTAGGATCCTTGCTTGAAGAAGTAGGACTACTTGTGGGTTTATCCTGGCGAATGAAGGATGAAAATGGATTCCAATTTCCTGTCTTCTTGGGCTTCACACATTCACATTTGAATTGCCACTTTTCCCCACAGTTGAAGCATGTAACTTTGGTCTTGTCAAAACCAAAAGTTGTGTCCTTAGTAGCAATCAAGTTCTGTCCGGTCTTCTTGACAAACTTCTTATCTCTCTCCGGACAGCACTTGCTAAGGACCACATGATGTCCATTCTCTCCAGCTCTGTTTCGTCTACCTGCTCGTAGACTTCATCTGCTAGATGGCAATTCCCAATTTTCCTAGCAACTAGTATGTGTTAGGAGTAAACGACAGCTGCTAAGAGATCCATGTGCTCCTTTTCTACCTCTACTATCGCATTCCTGAGATTTTCGGTCTTCAGTTTTGTAGCATTGGCTTCCGGTGCTATGAATTGGGTAGAAGACGACCCTGACGTGTCAGATCCTGAAGTGGTAGCTTGAGATGGAGTAGCTGAACTCGACACAAATGTCATTTGAAGTGGTGCTCCTGACAGTTTGGCTTGTGGAGTTGAGTTGTACAACAATGGATTCTGATCATATGAAGACTTTTGGGCCCTGTACTTCATTCTCAACTCTTCCTCTCTCAGTTTCAGAATATAATCATTGATATCTAACTTCGCTAGCATATCATTCTCTATGAGGTTGGATACAAAAGAAACCCACTTCACTGCAACCCATATGAAAAGTTTGACACCATATCTTCCATAGTCGTTGTGACTCCATGAGTGTGCAACTCACTTATCAAGTGGTAGAACCGATCAATGATATCATGCAAGCTCTCTTTACCCATTGACGAGAAGTTGTCGAACCCCTTCTTCAACGCTTTAGCCTTTAGAGCTTTTAATGACGCATTCCCGTCATATCGTTTTTCCAATGCATCCCACAGCTTTTTAGCTTGCTTGTTCTTAGAAAATTGATGGAAGATGTCCTTAGCTATTGACTAAGTTAGCAATGCATATACTTTCTTCTCAGCATTGTACTTTACCTTTTGCCCATCTGTCATGCCGCCTAAGGTAAGTTTGACTCCATCTGCACCTATAGGCATGTTATACCCTTTCTCTATCGACTCACACATATTGGGATCTACTCCATTTAAGTAAATCTCGAATCGTTGCTTCCATTATGGGTAATCATCTAATGTGATTAGCTTAGGGGCTTATTATGATTTCACACTTCATTTTCCAAAAGTAATAGTCTCTAGATCCTTGAATCACTCCCTGCGGTGAATGCTGAATATTGATCCTCTATTATTATCAACTTTGAACTTTAGAACAACCTATTTTACTTGTGCGAATGAAGGAGTGCGATTGGACACTTCGTGTGATTGAACAATCCGGATGGCTCAGACGTGCGAATGAACCAATGCGGATGGCTCACTCGTGCGAATGGACAGGTGCAAATGAACAATGCGAATAGGCAGTTCAGTCGTACGAATGGAGGAAAGCCCGAGTTCAATCATGCGTATGAGGGATGTAGATGGATTCAGTCGTGTGATTGTGTCAATCGTGCAGCTGAAGCTGCTGAATTTTGAGAATTCGAAGGTTTAAGGTATTTTGATGCAAAAACACTAATTTCTCAAGAACCCTAATTGTCGTATGCCAGAAAAACGTTAACTTTTTGACCTGGAGACGTCTAAAACATAGTTTGACACAAAAAGATTGCGTTTTTGAGTGAAAAACAAGATTTTTATGTCAAAATCGATTGAATCAGACGTAAATCTAGAATCTGGCTCTGATACCACTTGTTAGGACTGTGTACGGGATGGAGTACTAACTAATTTATGTGTATACCAACTCAAATATTGCGGAATCCTATTTGATTAGCGATCCAATCGGTGAGAACGCACTTAGAATCGATCTGAGGTTGAATCTAAACGCTAAAAGTGATTACAAACCGATTTAGTGCGATCTATGAACTTGAAACAGGTTCCATGAGGTCTCTGGATGGCTAGGGTACGATTTAGTACGTAGGGATTCGAATTGTTACGTTTTTTCACGAATTAAGTGGTATTTATAGGTTAGGGTTTCTCATTCGTCAAACTGAACAATTAGCATGGTTTAGTCGGCGACTTAGTCATGTAGTTGATCCATCCGTACGACTGAGTGTTCAATCGTGCGACTGAGTCTTCAATCGTGCGACTGAGTCAATCTCATGTCACAGTCGTGCAACGGATCCAGTCTCCTGGTTCAGATGTGCGACTGGTTCATTAGCATAAAGTTGTTCATGCGTATGGTCCATTAGCATGGGCCATTTGCATAAAAACTTCACCTGACTAAGTTTAAAAATATTTCTCAACCATTCTTGACTAAGAACTATGTAATGAAATATTCAACATTATACGCATAACCACAAAATATATTTCATTCAGTACCCATTCTATTACATATATGAAAGACATGAAAGACATTTTACATTTGAGCTCCTAAACTAGGTACACATGTATCTACAACATTGTCGTCTTGATCACATAAACAAGAATCGAATTAAACACTTCAAAAGAATGGTCTTTTGAAAACAAATGAAACTGTATCATTTGATAAGTGTGAATGTTATTTACAAGGTAAGATGACCAAGTCACCCTTTAGTGGTACTAACGAGAGGGCAAAAGACTTGTTCGGAATCATACATTCGGATGTATGTGGTGCTTTTAAGATAACGACAAGAAATGGGAAAGATACTTCATTACCTCTACCGACGATTATAGTCGCTATGGTTATGCGTACTTGATGACACATAAATATGAAGCTTTTGAAATGTTCAAAATCTTCAAGGATGAAGTAGAAAATCAACTCAATAAGACTATCAAAGTTCTTCGTTCAGATAGAGGAGGTGAATACCTCAGTGAGGCTTTTTAGGATCATCTAAGAAGTTGTGGGATTGTCTCACAACTTACTCCACCCGGAACACCACAACTTAATGGTGTGTCTGAAAGGAGAAACCGAACCCAATTGGATATGGTTCAATCTATGATGGCTATAAGCTCACTACCTCTACCATTTTGGGGTTTTGCATTGCTCTCCATGGCTCGTATTTTGAATATGGCCCCGACTAAGAAAGTGAATTCGACACCTTTTGAAATATGGCATGGAAGAGTTCTATCGCTATCATATTTAAAAGTATGGGGTTGTGAAGCTTATGTTAATCTAAACACCCAAAATAAGTTGGAAAGTCGATCCCCTAAGTGTATATATGTTGGATATCCCAAAGACTGTATAGGATACTACTTCTTTGATCCAACAAAGCAAAAAGTATTTATTGCTTGAAAGGCAGAGTTCTTAGAAGCTAAATTCCTTAAGGAAGGAATAACATATAGAATAATGGAATTTGACACTAGAAATTAACAGGAAGTTGTTGATGATGATCAAGAGGATGACCAATACACACAAAATGTTCGCAGATTTGGTAGAGTTAGCATTCCACCTCAAAGATATGGATAATTCATGAATGGATGCTATATGGTTGACTCCAATGAGCCAACTACATACCATGATGCAATGTCTAATTCGGATTGTGACAAATGGCCGGAAGCCATGAACGTAGAGATGCAATCCATGTATGACTACCAAGTCTGGGAATTGGTTGACCCTCTACTTAACTCCAAACTGGTTGGATGCAAGTGGGTTTTCAAGAAGAAAACGGATATGCATGGTAACTTGGATACTTAGAAAGCAAAACTTGTAGCAAAAGGTTTCACTCAAACTCTAGGGGTTGATTATGATGAAACCTTCTCGTCTGTGCAATGCTAAAGTCAACTAGGATATTATTTGCCATAGCTGCATATTATGACAATGAGATTTGGAAAATGGATGTCAAAACCACTTTTCTTAATGGACATCTCAAAGAGACTAAGCATATGGTTCAGCCTGATGGTGTTGTCAATCCACGACATCCTAATAAAGTATGAAAGTTAAAGAGATCAATCTATGGATTGAAACAAATATCGAGAAGTTGGAATCAATGCTTTGATGAAGAGATCAAGAAATTTGGTTTCATCAAGAACGCTGACGATGCTTGTGTATATAAGAAGGCTAGTGGGAGCATAATTACATTCTTAGTATTGTATGTTGATGACATATTACTTTTTGGAAATGATATTCCAACCATGGAAGGTGTTAAAACCTAGCTTCGAAGATGTCTTTCCATAAAAGATCTTGGTGACGCTACATATATTTTTTGAAAAAAAGATCTATAGGGACAGATCAAGGCGGTTGATAGGTCTAAACCAAAGTGCGTATATTGATAAAATCTTGAAGAGGTTCAAGATGGAAAACTCTATGAATGGTATAGTACCTATTCAAAGATGGACAATTTTGAGTACATCTCAATGTTCAAGCTCAAAGGTTGAGCAATATCGAATGAAGGACATCCCATATGCTTCTGCTATAGGATCAATCATGTATGCGATGATATGCACTAGACCGGACGAGTCATGCGTGTTAAGCATGACAAGAAGATATCAGCAGAATCTAGGTAATAGCCATAGGATGGCTGCTAAAAGTATATTGAAATACCTTAGGAGGACTAAGGAAATGTTTCTAATATACGGATCTGATGAAGAGGAACTCGTTGAAAAGGGTTACACGGATGCGAGTTTCCAAACTGATTGAGATGATTCTCGATCACAGTCGTGGTATGGCTTCATTATGAATGGAGGAGCAGTGACCTGAAAGAGTTCAAAACAAGACGTGGTAGCATTGTCCACTACAGAATCCGAATACATAGCCGCCTCATTAGAAGCTCAGGAAGCTGCATGGATAAAGAAATTTATCACCGATCTAGGGGTGGTCTCTACCACTAAAGACCCCCTAGAAATGTTTTATGATAACAAAGGGTGCGATTGCACATGTCAAGGAACCCCGTGCACATCAAAAGACTAGACACATTGAGTGGAGATTAAACTAAATAAGCGATGAAGTTGAAAAGGGAAAGATATGTATTCGTAAAGTTCACACCGATCAAAATATTGTGGATCCACTCACGAAGCTCCTTGAAAGGGCAAAGCATGAAAGTCATACTTGTGTCTTAGGACTTTGATATTTTTGTGATTGGAATTGATGTGTTTAGTATTTAAAAGTTTGGAACAATGTATTATTTAACTCTTTCATATATTTTTGATATTCTGAGTTATGTTCCTTTTAGCATGTATAAATACATGAATATATTTATTATTCAAAATGTCCGTAGTCGGTCATGCTTGTGTGAAGAAATATGAACTTAAGACTGTTATGAACAGGGATTGGTGGATATTCATAAGGCATGAATATAGAGCAACTGGTTGCTACCAAAGTTCATAGATATTTGTGAAATACAAATATTGGACTGACCCACGTCTCAAATTTTACTACATGGAATCTTCTTGATTGATCATAAGTAAATTTGAGTAAAGGTGAATATCATTTGGTATCCTCCATCCTATGATACATATTGGGTTTTGATATTCACCAAAGTGTTATATGTTGAGCTAGTTCTTCACTACTCTAAAATAATGGACTGTACATAACGCTATGTTCTGGTTTGACATGAGGTGATTGTGAGAAACGTATGTAGTTAAGAAGGAATTTGTTCTTCTTATTCGTTGAGATCAAGATGTCTAAGGCTTTATTAAGTTAAATCAACAAGGAATGATCATTATGTGTCCTTGGATTTAACATGCCCAAGACACATAGAATATTGATGTGATTAGTACGTTATGATCCAAGTCGGATCATACCCAATAACAAGCTTTGCAAACACCAATTAATATTTAATTGATGATATGATCATGCAATTAAATAATTACACCAATTTATTCTAAACAAATTGTATATGAGATGGAACAACTTTTAAGGATATTTTGTTCATGAGTTTTATTTGTAATGTTATTTAAGTTAGTTAAATAACATCAAATAATAATAGAGTGTATGAGTTATACAATTAAAATGTTAATTACATAACCCAATTAGTGACAGTTAAATTAATTTGGACATAAAATTAGGGGGAAAACCCCAATTTGAAACAACATTCGGCCACCCCTTTGAAGGGGTTGCTGTCTTTGTTGTCTTGGGAATACATACTTGATAATCTAGTTACACACTCAAGACACACTCTCTCTCTTACATGAACAGACCAAAAGAACAAGTTTCTCTTTTCTTCTTCAAGAAACAAACAGCTGGAAGGTGGCTATCAGCAACTTCCTCTTTGGTTTTTTTGGTGTTCAAATCATAGCAACAAGGTGTTTGCTTGATGCTTGTGGGTATGGAAGCTTGAGGACACCTTTCCTTGGTGTTTTGGTCATTAAAGAACATCATTATCTTCACCAAATTTCATGTTTTGACAGCTCTAGAAAGGTAGTTTCATATGTGTTGTATTTGGTTGTTATGTCTTCTTGATAGCTAGTTCATTCACATATATTTGATCCTATGTTATTGGGTTTGTTGATGCTTAGATAGCTAGTCCATTCACATATATTTGATCCTATGTTCTTGGGTTTGTTGATGCTTAGTATTATGCTTTAAATTTCAGTTCCTAAAGCATATTATTAAGTTATGATTCCACTGCGTTTTCATATTTAAATGGTTAAACTACTTTGATAATGTGTCCAAGAAACCCAACAGTTCTTCTATAGATATGTTTCTTAGAAAATCCATCATCCAAAGATTTTCTGTGGATGAAAAACCAACTCTGAAGAGGGAAGAACAAAGTACATTCGTAAGAACAAGGCTCCTTAGGAAGAACAAACATCTACGGAAGACCATATTCCTACGACGTCCAAACACTTGTATTTATAATACAAGTGTTACAAGTAAACAAGTCAACAAGACAACTATGTGAATCCCTAGAGATCTGGTGTTTCCTTAACAGAAACACACGTGCCTATAAATATGGATCCTAGGGTTCACATCAATGAGACGGCAACGACGGCAAGTAGATACACGATCACAAACAAACAAACATCAAATCACATAAACACAAACCCTAGCAGCCGTCACATATACATCAATACATTCAAACCAATTTTATTTCATTCATTATCTATTCATCTGTAATCATTAAAATGTTTTAATGAAATACATTTGAATTAAATATTTTTGTTTGATTATTAATTGTTTTCTTCTTATTGTTTTCGTCTTAATAATTAATCATTATTATTGATATTGAATTTATTAAAAACATTTAAACAAAGCTAATGTTGATTCCACAAACATTGACTTGACTCCAGATTAACACTGATAATTCCTGATTGCGATCCTTGGATTCACAGGTGGTATCAGAGCCAAGTGCTAATTGAATAAGATCAATTGATCTATTAGTGTTAATTTGTTTAATTGTTTACTTGTTTCACTAGATTTGTTAGTCTTTGTTGATCAGATCTATTGTTTATAAGCAAATCTTTTTGTGTGATTTTATGAAAACAGTGAATTGTCTCTTAGCAAGCACTCTTACATTGCTTTATTAACTTGGGTTAATATTCAAATCAATTGGATAGTAGATCTAGGTTATTGATTGACATTCATATATTGTTCATATTTAATTGAACAAATACGCAGAAAAATTCCTTAAATTTGATATTTAATTATCATTGAAAGGATTGACTAATTTATGACCACAATTGTTTATTTCTTATAGTTTAAGGTTTGTCACTAATTAGTTCATTTCATAAAAGATACTATGTAATCGTTAAAATCTTAGATGTTAACTAAACATGAGTAACTTTGGTGGATCGTCATACCAACCTCCAAAGTTAGAAACAAAAGCAAACTTTAAATCCTAGAAAATCAAGTTCAATAATCATGATAATTATACAAATTCTGACTTATGGGTTTCAATAACCGAAGGTTCTTATATTCACCCACTCTTAGGCCGGATTATAATGACAACAATCAACCAATAAGTACAAAGGATCTGTCACCTAATGAAGTTAAGAAGGTTAAAGTTGATATTAAAGCATATAATTTGCTTAGTATGGCTTTACCTGAATAAATATTAATCACGTGTGAGAATTACAAAACAACAAATTCCTTGTGGAAGATACTTCATACACTCTATGAAGGGAGTGATAAAATGAGAAGCATTAGGAAGAACACCCTTCATTCATAATATGAAACCTTTCATCATATTGAGGGTGAATCAATTCCTCAACAACTCCATAGATTTATTCAACTTGTTGTTGGGTTTTGTAACATGTTAATCAAAGTTAGTTTAACCATTTTAAACTATAAAACGCAGCGGATATAAGGTTTAAACATGTTGTTTACAATCTGAAATTTTCACCATTTTAAAGCATAAACAAAACCCAAGAATAAGGATCATATATATATATATATGAAACAGTATGCTATCAAACCATAAAACAACCATGGGGTTTTCATTGAAACAACCTTTCATGCACAAGATGTTGTAGATGGATAAGATGAAGGTGATGATGTTCTTGAATGTGTAGCCTCCAAAAGAGAAGACCTCAAGCTTGTATACCCATAAGCCCTTCCAAACACCAAGCTAGTTAGGGAGCACAACACCACAACTCTCTACCAATGCACCTTTAAGAATCCAAAAATATTAGCCCTTGAAGCCTTGAATCCGAAAATTTCAGCCCTTGTTTTAGAGAAAATGCTTTGCTTTGTGTGTGAGAGAGAATGTATGTTTTGAAAGAGTGCAAGAGGGCTTGTGTGATCCCTGATTTCATTAACGTCTTCTCTAGTGGGACTTCGTCTCACTCAGAAGGGGATAGATCGAATCTAAGGGAATACCTCCACTTGCTCTTTTCTAATGTCTTGCAAAGACCATGACTAAAGATGAGTTGCCAACACCCACATGGGGCGGCCGATAACAAGGTTCAAAATGGGTTCCCCCTATTTTGAAACTTTTATAAAATTATACTCTTTCAACCCTTAGTTTATAAAATTAAAACCTATATTAATTTTATAACATTAACAACCTTTTATTTCTTATTATTTAACCAACTTAAATAATGAAACAAAATATTTCTCATGAACAAATTATCCATATAATGTTGTTCTATCACAAAAGCAATGTTTTAGAAAACCCATTTTCTAAATAGATGTCAATATTTATTTGTATGATCTCATCAACAAATAAATATTTATTGGTGTTTGTATAGCTTGTTATAACGTATGACCCAACTTGGATCATAACGTACTAACCACATAAATCTTGTATGTGTCTTAGGCATATAAGATCCAACACTTGTTACAGAAATGAATATCTTGGAGTTGAAATACACAAATGAGGAATTAAACAAGAAGAAGCTTCATACTTTGCCAGAAAGTTGGAAGCAAACCATGTCCATGTTCAAGAACACAATTGATCTAAAAGCAACTAGTTTAGATACTCTAGTAGCTAGAGTTAAGGCTCTTTAAAAGGATGAGAAATCAAGAAAAAAGAATGTGAGAATTCATGTGTCACCATATCACTTTAAAGAAACAAAAGGTGCTGGAAGTGGCTTTATTTCTAACAATGATGGTGATATGTGACATCCGTCACCAAAAGGTCGGTCTATTGACGTGTTCCGTTATCTTTTATTTATCGGTTATTCCTCATCCTTATGAACTACCTGTGTGGATACACTTATGCCTTTGCCATTGCATTACTGTCATTTAAACCTTTACACATATTACTATCATCACCATGAAAAACACCATTTATATAAATTATTATTATAAATAAAACCATTTTCAAGTTACAAATACCATTAATTACGTTTTTGTCATTAATATAACGAGCCTAATTAATGTCGTTTTCAACCAAAACAAATTTGGAAACCCGAGGGCTAAGATCGGGGACTAAACGTGGCATT
>BJCM01271850.1:0-15625 GCA_018326385.1 Flaveria bidentis | reverse complement strand
TTGTAATGCAGTTAAACCTTTCTTTTTGTAAACCGACTAGACCAAGGCGTATTGTTGACAACAGTGTTTATAATGAGTTGAAAAGCTTTTGTTAAAATTATTTCCGCTGCTTAAAATTGTAAGCTTTTAATGTTTTATGTAATCCTAATGGTGAATGACCAATTGTGAGGTCTCCGGAATCGGGGCGTTACATGTTAATAA
The DNA here is from genome assembly GCA_018326385.1 of Flaveria bidentis. Classification (NCBI taxonomy): domain Eukaryota; kingdom Viridiplantae; phylum Streptophyta; class Magnoliopsida; order Asterales; family Asteraceae; genus Flaveria; species Flaveria bidentis. The sequence goes on along the minus strand of BJCM01271850.1, from coordinate 15,424 downwards.
TAAGGTTAACGATTTAACACAAACTAGGGTATTAAAATTTGGAGATTTTTACAAAGTTAATAAATTCTTATAAAAATACTATTTATGAAATTTATGAAATTTATTTTAAAGGAACTAAGTCCTTTGTAATTAACTTGTGATTTTATTTATAAAATATATTTAGATCCTATAATTATCATAATAAATCCTTAATCAAAGATAACATAGCGTCCAATATTAATTTAATAACTTAAAGTATTATATAAAAATCTAACTTCTATAAAAATATTTAGTTATAACATTTGTAAATAATTTTTATAATAAAATATTAAAATGTTTTAGAGGAAAAAATTTATAAAAAAATATATTCAGATAACTTTAAAAATATTTGAAGTTTATAAAAGTTATTTTTATATTTATCATAAATTTGACATAAAAAATTAATGCCAAAAATGCTTTAAAAATTTACTTGAGGGTGCCCAGGTTCAAACCCGCGACCTCAAGATTGAGTTGCAAGTGTTTTACCAGTGAACCAGGTCCTTGGCCGTGGTTAGCTTCGGTTTTAAAATGTTAAAAACACAGATTCAGAAATTCCCCCAAATAACATAAACCCTAAATTTGTTTAGAACCAAATTAAGGATCAATTCGTGTATGATAATCGAATTAATGTTAGGGCTTTTAATCCCTATGCAAAATCGAGCGTGTTAGTGGGTTCATCTTACATGATTATGAAGAATTGATGTAATTTTCCCGGTGAAGATTTGGTTCGTATGGGAATGGTTAGGGTGCTTGAAATCGATGTTTAAAGCGAATTCCTCAAGCAATTGAAGTTTCACAAAGTTGAAAGGGATCATAAGGAAACTTTCCCCTCTGTTTAATATGTTCAACTTGGTCGATCTAGTCCCGAACGAGTTTCTCCATTTGAAACGTTTGTTTCAGTTATCATTTGATGATTTAATGGTTTTTAAACTAGAATTAAACCACACATTAAGTTTGGTAGTGATTATACGAACGTTTCCGTTCGATTAATCTGATCCTCAACACAATCAAGAGTTAGAACCTGTGAATTCAATGTAAGCTCGGTTTCAACTTCGAGCACCATTAAAACCGAGTTCAAAATCCAATTAAAACCCATGCTCAGGTTCGAATCGTTGCTCCGATCGTTCGGTTATTTTTTGATCTTTAATTTACGTTCGTTTGAGGCGGTTTTGAAGCTTGCCGGAGCTCCGGTGGATTATGGCCGGATGTACGAGGGGAAAATGGGGGTTTTGGTTTGGGTTTTAAATAATTACACAATCAGCCCCTCAACTCTTGCATATTAATTAAAATTTGGAAATTGGCAATAACCCCTCCCCCCCTCAACTTAATCTTAAAACCTTTTTAAGATTAGTAACCTTAAAGAATCATTATTATCAATATTATTATTATTATTATTATAATTATTATTATTTTTTTTTATTATTATTGGCATTAATATTATTATTATTATTATTTTAATTATTATTACTAGTATATTATTATTGTTATAATTTGTTATTATTATTACTATTATTATTATAATTATCAAAATTATCATAATTATTATTATTGTACAATTTAATATTTTTAATTATTAACTTTCATACATTGCATTTAATAACAACTAAAAGATAAACATAAATCACACATAAATTTCAAGATTGACAATTATGATCCTTATAAAAATAAACGATGATAACTTTATAATAATGGAAAAATACGAGATGTTACAATGAGAGTGCTAACTTAAGGGCCTCAGTAAAGGAGGAGGTGGTGGAAGAGGTTCATCAAGTCATGCAGACAATCTTACCGTCTGTGGTGACCAAAGTAATAAAGGCTGTAAGAAAAGGAGAAAGGAAGGAGAGGAACCGGTCTTCGGAGGAAGAGAGCAACCGGAGACTGAGACGGTTGTTTCTATTGATGAGGAAGAAGAAGAAGAAGAATGTGCGCTTGAGGCAGCACGAGGCTGTAATTACGGGACATTTCAAAGATGCAAGCCCTTGAATTTTGACGGAAATGGCACTGCTGCTACTACTCACCGGTGGGTGAGAGAGATGGAAGTTGTTCTAGATATCAGCGAGTTTGCAAGGATCAGAAGGTGAAGTTTGTCGCCCACTCCTTTGTGGACTCGACCTTGTGTTGGTGGTACAATATTGTCCAAGCTGAGGGTAGCAAGGCTATCGGGAGGATGAAGTGGACAGAGCTGAAGAAGCTAGTCATTGAGGAGTTATGTCCTCACCGAGAGTTGGATAAGGTAGAGAGGGAGTTTCTGCAGCTGGAGGCGGGAACCATGACACACTAACACTACACCACCAAGTTTAAGGAGATAGTATGGTCGGTGCCAGATTAGGTGACTTTCTTATCACGGAAGATCAAGAGATACATTCTAGGCTTGACAGCGGATATCCGCAAGCACATGATCATCTCCCGATCGAGTATATTCAGCACGATGGTTGATCTAGCTAGAAGGCTATATGATGAGCGGGAAGTGGTGGTGGCTGAGGTGAGCAAGAAAGGTGGTGGTGATCGGAACTCGAATGGGAAATAGTTTGAATATGGTGGAGCCGCTCCAAACAATAAGGTTGCGAAGGTGGGCGACCAGCATGTGGTCATGCCCGGTGCGATGTCAAAGAGATGTGGTAGAAGCGGAAGGAGCATTCGGGAGAATGCAAATAGGGATCAAACATCTTCTTCAAATGTAGGAAGCCTGGTCATATAGCAAGAGTGTGTGGGGTTATAAGGTGTTATAACTGTGGAGAAAATGGTCATCTAAGCAGGTAGTGCAAGAAGCTGAGGGCGGAGAGTTGCGGGGCAGGGAAGAAGGCTGGGACCGAGGGGCAGTGGGCGAGTGCCGGGGCATTCACGATGACTCAGGAGGAAGCTAGGACGGATCCCGATGTTTTGTCAGGTATGTTTCTTGTAAACCAAACTCTAGCTTCTGTGTTATTTGATTCTGGTGCTAGTAAGAGTTTTATTTATGCTACTTTATGTGCTAATCTGCATGTTAAGCCCTTCGATGTAGAAAATGCCATAGGTAAGTCTACCAGGATTGTTGACCTAATAGAGGGTTATGACATAATACTAGAAGGTCATTAGTTTCATGTTAGACCATTCGTAATAACCTTAGGCGAGTTTGATATAGTCCTTAAATTGACTGGTTAGCAGACAACGAGGTGAACATTGTGTGTCACAAGAAGATGATTAGGTTGACAGCCCTGACGGAAGTCCAATGAAAATTTATGGAGATCGAGTCACTACGATTCCGAAAGTGATTTCGATGGCGGTGGCAGGAAAGTGCATGAGGCGTGGATGTAGTGCTTACCTAGCCTACGTGAAGGATGTAGATACGCCAACACCATAACTGTCTGATGTACCAGTTGTGTGTAACTTTCCGGATGTGTTTCCAGAATACTTACTAGGTGTGCCATCAGACCGTGAGATCGATTTCCAGATTGACTTGATACATGGTGCCCGACCTGTTGCTAAGGCACCGTATCAATTGGCTCCGCCGAGATGAAGGAATTGATGTAGCAACTACAGGAGTTGCTTGATAAGGGGTTCATTAGACTGAGTATCTCTCGTTGGGGTGCTCATGTATTATACGTGAAGAAGAAAGATAGTAGTATGAGGATGTGTATTGACTACCGCGAATTGAATAAGTTGATAGTGAAGAATCGGTATCCATTACCGAGGATTGATGACCTGGTTGATCAGCTCTAAGGTGCCAGTTGGTTCTCAAGAATAGACCTTCGATCTGGTTACCATCAGTTGAAGATGAAAGAGCAAGATATTCCTAAAATAGCTTTTCATACGTGTTATGGACATTACAACTTCCTCGTTATGTCTTTTGGTTCGACTAACACGGCAGCTGCTTTTATGGACTTGATGAATCGAGTGTGTTAGCCAATGTTGTATGAATTAGTGATTGTGTTCATTGATGATATCTTGATTTATTAAAAGAGCAAGGAGGAGCATACTAGTCATATTCGGGAGGTGTTAGAGACGTTGAGAAAGGAGAAGTTGTATGCTAAGTTCACTAAATACGCGTTCTGGTTGCCCGACCTTCAGTTCTTGGGTCACGTGATGAATCCTGAAGGGATTATGGTAGACCCGGCAAAAGTGGAAGTGGTGATGCAATGGAAGCCTCCGAAGACACCATTCGAGATTCGCAGTTTCTTGGGGTTGGTGGGTTATTATAGGAGATTCATTCAAGACTTCTCCAAGATAGCTTCTCTATTGACTAAGCTGACCTGAAAAGATGTGAAGTTTGTGTCGGGTCAAAACCAAGAGAATTATTTTGAGGAGTTAGAGATGAGGTTGACAAAAGCTACTATTTTGTCATTGCCCGAAGGAAGTGAAGACTTGGTAGTCTACTCTAATGCTCCTTACACAGGGTTGGTTTGTGTGTTGATGCAGCAAGGAAAGGTTATAGCTTATGCATCCTGACAATTGAAAATTCATGAGGTTAATTATCCTACCCATGATTAGGAGCTAGCAATTATGGTCTTTGCATTAAAGATTTGGAGGCACTACTTGTATAGGATGAAGTGCACAATCTTCACTAACCATAAGAGCTTGAATTACTTTTTCGAGCTGAAGGATCTGAACATGAGGCAGAGGAGATGGTTGGAGCTCATAAAGGATTATAATTGTGAGATCCATGACCATCCGGGCAAGGCCAATGTGGTGGCAGATGCCCTTTGTCGAAAGGAAAGGCCTGAACCAATTTAGGTGAAGGATTATTAGTTAGTGATGACCTCTGATATGATGAAGCATGTCAAGGAGTTTCAAGACAAAGCGTTGAAAGAGGATCGTCTTAACTCCGAAAGGATTAGAGGTATAGTTGTGGAGTTGGGTGAAAACACTCTTGGTGCTAGAACTAAATTCGGAAGGATGTGGATTCCATGTTATAGGGATCTACATGGAAAGATGTAAGGCCCCCTTTCCTGGGACACTTACAGCTGGTCCATCATCGCACATAAGACATATATTTACATTAACATAAATAAATCATTGCAACGGAAAGATTAAAAACAACATTACATTTCATTATAAATGCTTTTGCAAATTAATACAACATTCGTTACAAAACATCATTTGTTCGGATTACAATGCAAAAACATTAAACAAGGGAATGCTATCCAAAAATGAGCCAAGTAGCCGCCCCGTGCCATCCTCAGCAACCTTTACCTGCCAACTAGAAACACATAAAATTCAGTGTTGCTTAGTGAGTTCTAGTTTTAAAATAAAACATACTTTACTTTCATTACATGATCACACATCATACGTACACATAGATAATAGCTTTATTATCTTCATCATTCGTTCATTAACTTTCATTCACATTTATTCATACTTTCTTACTTTCATTTATACGTTCATTATTTTCGATGACATGTACAATACCCCGAACATTGTGCACAAAGATGGTTACTAGGCCTGAGGTCTTTCATAGACCTAGAACATTATGCACGAAGCTGACTCTAGTACATGGGGCAAGTACATTCACCACTTATCTTTTCTCTTTCATTTTGGACCAATGCCATATGCTATACCCCGAACATTGTGCACGAAGTTGGTTACTAGGCCTGAGGTCTTTCATAGACCTCGAACATTGTGCATGAAGCTGACTCCAGTACCTGGGGCAAGCGGCAAGGATCCCATACATATGGTCAATCACAAGGATTGGACCCTAGTGTGCATCCTTCTGGGGTAGCTAACACGCACACAGTTGAGCTAACACCCTTCATTGGGTGTGAACCTCCATACATTTGCTTGCAAGCCTTTCATACTTTTATTTATTCATTAATGCATGCATTCTTTCATTACATTCCTCTTTTCATTATCTTCCACTTTACATTACATAATACTTTATCATTTCTTTCATTAACATTAACGTAAAGCCACAGGAAAATAATCATACAAAATATGGAACATCAATCATGAACATACAAGCATCACCATACAAGGCACCATCATACATACATCATACATCATACATCATACATCATCTATGATCTCAAAAAGTAAACTTACATAGCCCCTGAGAACCTCCCAAGTCAAGACCTACACTTAACTCTTTTCCCACAAAAATCAGAAAATATTCTAAGTCTTTTGGGCGCATGAGCCTATTTGGGCGTATGAAGAACACTTAGGCGCATGAAGGTCTTCCAGACGCATGGGCACTATAGGGCGTATGAACCCTCAGTTGCATGACCTCCAGTCGCATGACCCTCAGTGGCATTACTTTCAGGCGCATGACCTTCAGTCGCATGACTTTCAGACGCATGACCTTCAGTCGCATGACTATCAGACGCATGACCTTCAGTCGCATAGGGAAATCTTCACGTGCATGAGTAGCCTCATTCGTACCTAAACATCAAGTTGGAGTCCCCAATCCTTCTTTAACCTATTCTAAGCTTATACCATCCATCCTAAGCCTTGAAACCCATTCGTATCATCATACAAACATAACCTTGCCCAACTTAGAACCCCACCCGAATCGCCACAACACATAAACACACAAACAGAAACACATGGGTGAAACACCCAACTTAACAAAAACCTTTTCATATGCATATCCAGCCCCAAAATCTATTAAAACATGTAAAACAGGGGTTCTAGAACTCACCTTAGCAGCCTCTTCGGGTAGGACTTCCTTCAAAACCCATTTGCTTCAAGTTTCACCTAGAAACCCACTTGAATTCGACTCTTCACCTTGTTTCTTCAAGCTCCCGAATGTATTCTGCTCTTTCCCTTTTCTCTCTCTCTTAAAACCGAATGGAATGAGTATGGGAGAAGAGAGTGGGTGGCCATGCCCACTTTACACCCACTTTTACAATTTTTTGTTCTTTTTGACACTTTTTACCCCTTGACTTGGGAAAATGTCTTTTCTTCCTTTTTCTTTCCTTTTCTTCACCTTATTCTTCTTTCTTTGGCTTTAAAAAGTAATAAAAATAACCCGGTGTTACAAGTCCACCCCTCTTATATAGGTTTCGTCCTAGAAACCTGTTATCCCTCAAACAAACGTGGGTAATGTTGTCTCATCTCTTCTTCAGTCTCCCACCTAGACCTAGATCCTTTTTTGTCCTTCCACTGTACGCGCACAAGAGGAACCATTTTATTCCTCAACCTCTTCTCTTTACGATCAATAATCACCACTAGTTGCTCCACATAATTGAGCCGTTCATCCACCTCGGTATCTTCCAGTGGTACAACCATATCCTCGTCTGCTAAATAATTCCTTAGATGAGATACATGGAATGTCGGATGAATTCCACTTAACTCCTCTGGTAACTCTAGTCTATAGGCCATCTCTCATACTCAAGCAATGATTTGGAAAGGCCCTATGTACCTTGGGCTCAACTTGCCCCGCTTTCTAAACCGAATGATACCTTTCCAAGGTGAGACTTTCAACATAACTTTATCACCCACCTAGAACTCAATCGGTCTACATCGTTTATCAGCATACGACTTTTGCCTATCTTTAGCTGTCTTATAAAGACCTTGATCCTTTACAACTTCTCAGTTGTAGCCTTGACCACCTCGACGCTCCCTAACTCTTTATGGTCGATATCACCCCAACAAATGGGTGTCCTACATCTCCTACCGTATAGCATCTCATAAGGAGGCATACCAATACTGGCATGATAACTGTTGTTATATGAGAACTCAGCTAACGGTAAGTGGTCATCCTAACTTCCTCCAAAATCAATGACGCATGCCCGGAGCATATCTTCCAGCGTCTGAATGGTCCTTTCCGACTGACCATCTATCTGAGGATGATAAGTCGTGCTAATATGTAACCTCATCCCCATCGCATCGTGGAATTTCTTCCAAAATTTAGATATAAACCGGGTGTCACGATCAGACACATTAGACACCGGCACACCATGACGAGTTACAATCTCTTTAATGAAAAGATCTGCCAACCTCTCAGATGAATATGTCTCGCGAATCGGTAGGAAGTGGGCATTCTTCGTCAAACGATCGACTATCACCCATATTGCATCGTAGCCTCGTGAAGTACGTGGTAAAATCGTAATAAAGTTCATGGTGATATGCTCCCACTTCCACTCCGGTATATCCAACGGTTGGATCTTTCCATACGGCTTTTGGTGCTCGGACTTCACTTGTAAACAAGTAAGGCATTTACTCACATACTCCACCACATCACGCTTCATACCCAGCCACCAATAATCTTTCTTCATGTCTTGATACCTCTTTGTAGCACCGTGATGAATGGATTGTCGGGTTTTGGGAGCTTCATCCATAATCCTCCCATGTAGATCCCGAAAACGAGGAATCCACATCCACCCGAAACAGGTCCTAACACCGAGTGTGTTTTCACCCAATTTCGCAACCAGACCTCTCATCCTTTCAAAGTTAAGATGATCTTCTTTCAATGCCTCATCTTCAAACTCCTTGACCTACTTTATCACATCAAAGGTCATGATCAACCGGTAAGCCTTCACCCAAATCGGCTCGGGTCTCTCCTTTCGGCTAAGGGCATCCGCCACCACGTTGGCTTTGCCCAGATGGTAATGGATCTCATAATCATAGTCCTTTATGAGCTCCAACCATCTCCTTTGCCTCATGTTAAAATCATTCTGCTCAAAGAAATACTTCAAGCTCTTGTGGTCGGTGAATATGGTGCACTTCGTCCCATACAGGTAATGCCTCCAAATCTTTAACGCGAAGACCACGGATGCTAGCTCCAAGTCATGAGTAGGATAATTAACCTCATGAACTTTCAACTGTCGGGATGCATAGGCTATAAGCTTTCCTCTTTGAATTAACACACATCCCAACCTGAGTAGGAAGCATCTGAGTAAACCACCAAATTTTCACTTCCATCAGGCAATGACAAAACAAAAGCTTGAGTCAATCTTGACTTTAACTCCTCAAACGCCTTCTCTTGAGCTTGACCCCATACAAACTTTACATCCTTACGGGTCAACTTGGTTAGTGGAGAAGCAATCTTAGAGAAGTTTTGAATAAACCTTCGGTAATAGCCCGCCAAACCCAAGAAACTACGAATCTTGGATGGCGTCTTTGGAGACTTTCATTGCATCACCGCCTCCACCTTTTTCGGGTCCACCATAATCCCTTCAGGATTCACCACGTGACCCAAGAACTGTACCTCACGCAACCAGAATGCGCACTTAGAGAATTTAGCATACAACTTCTCCCTTCTCAATGTCTCCACCGAATGTGGTCGTCAAGCTCATTCTCGCTCTTTGAATAAATCAGGATATCATCAATAAACACAATCATTGATTTATCCAATATCGGCCGACACACTCGATTCATCAAATCCATAAAAGTAGCTGTTGCATTGGTAAATCTAAAAGACATAACGAGAAACTCGTAGTGTCCATAGCACGTGCGAAAATCTATTTTAGGGATATCATGCTCCTTTACTTTCAACTGATGGTAGCCAATTCGAAGATCTATCCTCAAGAACCAACTGGCACCTTGAAGCTGATCAAACAAATCATCAATTCTCGGTAACGGGTATTGATTCTTTACCGTCAACTTATTCAGCTCATGGTAGTTGATACACAACCTCATGCTACCGTCTTTTTTCTTCAAAAATAAGACCGGAGCACCACAAGGAGAGATACTCGATCGAATGTACCCCTTCTCAAGTAACTCCTACAGTTGCTCTATCAACTCCTTCATCTTAGCCGCAGCCAACCGATATGATGCCTTAGCAACATGTTGAGCACCTGGTATCAAGTCAATCTGAAACTCGATCTCCCAGTCAGGTGGCACTCCTGGTATGTCTTCGGGAAATACGTATGGAAAGTCACACACAATCGGTACATCGGACAGTTGTGGTGTTGGTGTATCTATATCCTTTACATAGGCCAAGTAGGCGCTACATCCACGCCTCATGTACTTTCCCCCCACCGCCATTGAAATCACATTTAGGAATCGTAGTGACTCGATCACCATAAACTGTCACCAAACTCTCGCCAGGCGCTATCAAACGAATCATCTTCTTGCGACACACAATATTCGTCTCGTAGTTCGCTAACCAATCCATTCCTAGGACTAAATCAAACCCGCCTAAGGTCATCATAAATGGTCTAATAGGAAACTTGTGACCTTATAATTCCACGTCACAACCTTCTATCATCTTAGAAATCCTGGTAGACTTACCTATGGTAGCTTCTACATCAAATGGTGCATCTACACTCCTAATACTAACAGACAGTTTAGCACAGAAAGCAGCAATAATAAAACTTTTACTAGCACCAAAATCAAATAACACAGAGGCTAAAGTTTGGTTTACAAGAAACGTTCCTAACACAACATCAGGGTCCGTCCTAGCCTCCTCCTGCGTCATCGTAAACGCCCTCAGCTTCTTGCAGTCCCTACTCATGTGGCCCTCCCCGCCATAGTTAAAACATCTCCCTGCCTTGCATTCCCTCGCCATATGACCAGGCTTCCCACATTTGAACCACACGTTCGATCCCCACCTACACTCGCCGGTGTGCTCCTTCCCAGACTTGCCACATCACTTCACCCCCACACTGGATGTGACCACACATTGGTCATCCACCCGCGCACCTTTGTTGCTTGGAGTGGCCCCACCACGTCCAACCCATTTCCCATTCCAATTCCAATCACCACCACCTTTCTTGTTGCCTTCAGCCACCACCACAGACCTTTCCTCATACAACCTCCCTGCCAAGTCAACTGCCGACCTAAACATGCTCGGTCGGGTAGCGATCATGTGCCTACAGACATCCGCCGGCAAGCCCTGGATATACCTCTTGACCTTTCGTGACATGGGTGTCACTCGATCTGGCACCAATCGTTCCATCTCATTGAACTTGGTGGTGTATTGCTGATGTGTCATTGTTCCCGCTTCTAGCTGCAGGAACTCTCTCTCAACTTTGTCCATCTCTCGGTGAGGACAGAACTCCTCAATCACCAGCCTTTTCAGCTCTGCCCACTTCATCCTTCCGGTTGCTCGACTACCCTCGGCCTGGACAATACTATCCCACCAGCACAGAGCTGAGTCCATAAATGAGTAGGCAGCAAACTTCACCTTTTGGTCTTCTAGGCACTCACTAATATCAAGAACAGCTTCCATCCCTCTCACCCACCGGTGAGAAACAACAACAGTGTCATTACCATCAAAAGTGGGGGGCTAGTATCTTTGAATTGCTCCGTATTTGCAGCCTCGTGTCGCCTCCGGCGCAGGCTCTTCTTCCTCTTCCTCGTCTTGGAGAAAACTTTCTCAGTCTCTGGTCACTCCCGTTCCCCTGAGGACATATTCCTCTCCCTTCTTTCTCCTTCCCACACAGCCTTAATCACTTCGGTCACTACAGACGGTAGGATCATCTGCATGACTTGATGCACTTCCTCCATTAACAGCCTCCTTTACTGAGGCTCTCAAATTAGCACTCTCGTCTCTGCCCTCTAGATGAGGGGTCTCAGGTTCTGCATGAACCACCTTTTCGGCTCTAAGCCTTCCTTTTTTGGCCCGCGGTTTAGCACCACGTCCACCACGACCTCCACCACGGGAAGCTTTCGATGATCTACCACCGGCCATCCTCTAACACGCTGAAAGATTTAAACACTAAAACGGTCGTTCAAGGGAATAGCTTAGTTTATGTCAAATATAGTAAGTCCCTAATTACGGTGGACAGTTGTGATTAGCCACTTACTTTACTCTTCATACCCCATGCAATTCCTATCCTGACTACATCAGTATCTAAATCTACAAAAATCACATAAACCACATAACATGCGCACATAATACAAGTTAACATTAAGAAAGTACCTGATGGCACACAGCTACTCAGACTGGCATCCCTTCTCTTTCCGTCCCATTTTCAGTTTAAGTTTAGATTTATTTTGAAAATTTACCCGTTTCACTTAAAATTTGGCTCTAATACCAACTTGTAAGGCCCCCTTTCCCGGGACGCTCAAAACTGGTCCATCATCGCACATAAGACATATATTTACATGAACTTAAATAAATCATTTCAGCGGATACATTAAAAACAACATTACATTTCATTATAAATGATTTTGCAAATTAAAACAACATTCGTTACAAAATATTGTTTGTTCGCATTACAATGCAAAAACATTAAACAAGGGAATGATATCCAAAAATGAGCCAAGTAGCCGCCCTATGCCATTCTCAGCAACCTTTACCTGCCAACTGGAAACACATAAAAGTCAGCGTTGTTGAGTGAGTTTTAGTTTTAAAATAAAACATACTTTACTTTCGTTACATGATCACACATCGTACGTACACAAAGATAATAGTTTTATTATCTTCATCATTTGTTCGTTAACTTTCATTCACATTCATTCATAATTTCTTACTTTCATTCGTACGTTCATTATTTTCAATGACATGTACAATACCCCGAACATTATGCACAAAGCTGGTTACTGGGCCTGAGGTTTATCATAGACCTCGAACATTATGCACGAAGATGACTCCAATACCTGGGGCAAGTACATTCACCACTTAAATTTTCTCTTTCATTCCGGACCAATGCCATATGCTATACCCTGAACATTATGCACGAAACTGGTTACTGGGCCTCAGGTCTTTCATAGACCTCGAACATTGTGCATGAAGCTGACTCTAGTACCCTGGGAAAGCGGCAAGGATCCCATACATATGGTCAATCACAAGGATTGGATCCCAGTGTGCATCCTTCTAAGGGTAGTTAACCCACACATAGTTAAGCTAACACCCTTCATTAGGTGTGAATCTCCATACATTTGCTTGCAAGCCTTTCATACTTTTATTCATTCATTAATGCATGCATTCTTTCATTACGTTCCTGTTTTCATTATCTTCCACTTTACGTTACATAATACTTTATCATTTTTGTCATTAATAAATGAAGCACATAAATGAATGAATTTTTGTAAATCACGATATTCCATTCACCCTGGTGCAGACAAGATGTATCAAGATCTTCGTCGTACTTATTGGTGGCCGGGCATGAAAAAGGATATCTCTCTTTTCGTGGCCAAATGCCTCACTTGTTCAAAAGTAAAGGCCGAACACCAACGACCCTCTGGTTTACTTGAGCAACCTAAAATCCCGATGTGGAAGTGGGAAATTATCGCATGGATTTTATCACCAAACTTCCCCGAACATCTTCTGGGCATGATAGTATTTGGGTAATTATCGATCGTTTAACCAAATCAGCTCATTTCCTTCCCATTCGTGAAGACTACTCCGTTGAAAAGCTAGCTCGTATCTACACTTCTGAAATCATTAGCCATCATGGTATCCCTCTCGATATCATCTTTGATCATGATGGTCGATTCACTTCCTGTTTTTGGAGAACTTTTCAGTTAGCTTTGGGCACTCAACTCAATCTTACTACAGCTTTACATCCTCAAACTGATGGACAAACTGAACGTACTATCCAAACTCTCAAAAATATGCTTCGATCTTGTGTTATCAATTTTGGTGGCAACTGGGATGTACACCTACCATTGATCGAATTTTCGTACAATAACAGTTATCACTCTAGTATCGAAATTGCACCATTTGAATCTCTTTATGGTCGAAAATGTCATTCACCTATTTGTTGGCACGAGATCAGCAAGGCACAAGTCACCGGTCCCGAAATTATTCAAGAGACAACGGATAAAATCTTGCAAGTTCGCGACAACTTACTTGCTGCAAGAAGCCGACAAAAGAGTTACGCTGATAAACGGCATAAGCCCTTGGAATTCAATGTTGGTGATCTCGTACTTCTCAAGGTATCTCCTTGGAAAGGATTAGTACGCTTTGGTAAGAAAGGAAAACTTGCTCCACGATATCTAGGTCCTTTCAAGATTCTCAAAAGAATTGGTAAGGTGGCATACCGACTTGATCTACCACAAGAACTAAGCAACGTTCATCGAACTTTCCATGTCTCTAATCTAAAAAGTGCCTAGCTGATGAAGGACTTCAAATTTCGCTTGATGACATATGTGTCGACGATACCATGCATTTTGTTGAGAAACCTATTGAAATCATGGATTGTGGAATGAAGCAACTCAAACGAAGTCGTATTCCAATTATTAAGGTGCGTTGGGAAGGAACACATGGTCCAAAATTTACTTGGGAACGTGAAGATCAATTCAAGATCAAGTACCCGTATCTTTTCCCAGAACCTTCTTCTAAATGAATTTCAGGACGAAATTCCCTAAAGTAAGGGAGTCTGTAACGTTCCGCATTTTACAATTATTTTTTTAAATGTAATATTACTCCTTGTTCAATCCTTGTAATGATCATAGTGAAAATATTTTTTATGTAATTCTTGTTGATTATATGTTTGTGCAATGCTTAAACAATTACAAATGCGCATTTCAACGCAAAACCGAACAACTTATCGGGACTTATATATTTCAGAAAATTAACTACAAGTTTTATTTTACGATTCATATATTAAAATACTCATTTTTAATTACTAGTTATGGTGAAAATTGATAAATAAAATAAGTTAAGGGGTTAAAATTGAAATTTTGTATTTTCCATCCACTCATCTCCCCAACTACTTATATTTATGGCCAACCATAATTTTCATCTATAAATACTAACTCAAATCCCCCACTAATCACTTTCATCACTCTAAACTCTCTCTAAACTCTCTTAATCCATCCAAGAACTTCATCTCTTTTGCAAGAAATATTTAGGAACAACTTTATTTATTTATTTATACTTTCTTCTTCATTTTCTCTACCACTTGGAATAAACTTTAGGACATAACCACTTAGTCACCAAGGTGACACAAGTATGGTAACCCTCATTTTGAGGTCCAAGTTGGAAATATTATACTTGATTCTTTCATACATGTTTTCTTGTTTTATTTTTAAACCTTTTACATGCTAAACCAAGTCACCAACAACTTCAATGTTGGAAGGCTTGTGTTGAAGTTATATTTCTAAAATTTTAAGTCTTTTACACTCCATTCTTTCATCTTTACAAAACACTAAGTGATCTACAAATCAAGAAGTGGATTAAACCAAACCAAGCCTCCAACCAATATTGAAAGGCTTGTGTTATGGTATGAAATAGTGATGTTGAACCTTGGTTCTACAACTAATTTATCCACCATACCCCACTTGAACACTTAGTCAAACTAGTTAATTTACTTTAGTATTTTCATTTATATACTCATGACCATCCGAATCACCCTTATGTGGAGATTTTGTGCAATGGTGACAATCTTGAGGTTTGTGGATATCCCTACCTCTAATACATAACTTATATGAATATAACACTTGAGGTTTGTGGATTATCCTACCTCTAATGCATGACTTATTTTTATATCTACATAATACTTAGTCAAAACCAAACCATAATATCAATAACCATGGTTGAATGTTATGTGTTAAGGTAGACATTATACTAATCTTATGATTTCTTATTTTGGACTTTCAA
>BJCM01271849.1:0-11092 GCA_018326385.1 Flaveria bidentis | reverse complement strand
GTTCAAGTTTTCTATTCTCTTGATAGAGACATAGTAGAATGTCCACTCGTTTGGAAGAGCACTCATGAAATTTCTAGTAAGATCTCTAAGTTTGGGAGTAATCTTCACAGACTGAAGAGAAGAGATAAGATCCATGTACCTGAAATACTGCTGGCTGAGGGTCTCTCCAGCAATATGAGTGAAGTTCTCGAACTGTTGTTTCAGTGAGTCCTTCTTAGAGTCGTTGGAGTTTGCATACATCTGAGCAAGTGCATCGAACAATTCTTTGGCAGTCTTGTAATGCTCGAATCCCACCATGATGGAGTTTGGTATTACAGTCATAAGAATGGTCATAGCATTGCTGTCGATGTCCATCTTCTTTCGGTCTTCGTCAGAATAATCTTCAACAGCCTTTTCTATCATGGCACCGTTTCCACCAGGTGATGCCACCTTTGGCTTATACGGGCCGTTGACAATGGAGTTCCACATTTTGCTATCTTGATATCTGATGAAGCCTTCCAATCTTCTACTCCAAGACCTAGAATTTCAGGAGTAAGGATGGGAGCCTTTTTAATAGTTCCCATCTCTACTTCGGATTTGTTAAGGGCCATTTTGAGTGAGTGAGTTGTAGGGAGGAGTGAAAAACAGGTTGATTTGGATGGTTAGATCACACAATCAAGAGCCTGAAAAGCTCTGATACCAATTGCAGGATCGGTTAAGGTCACTTAACACTTATTTTTCTCTCTAACTCACTTTGAACAACACTCAGATAAAGATAGAGTCAATAAGAGTTGATCACAATATAACAAGCAATAAGGAACACAAGAGATAATTTTCAAGGTACTTTTATATATTGTTTCTCAACTCAAGTATTACAAGACTCTTACAAGCAGTATGGAATGAGTTACAATGAGAACCTATATATAATACTACCTACAGCCGGATATACTTTGATACCAGCTGGGATCCTATAACAAAAGCCTATACTACAAGACCATAGTTTAAGGTATCTCGGATAAAGTCTTATCTGAGATATGATAGTCAGGACATGTCCCTGACTTACCTTTTGTCACCAAGTAAAGTTGGTAACTTGAAATATCATAAAAGGTGAACAGTGGAATAAAGTATGGTCAACTACACGGCTCTTTAGGAAGAAGTCATGCAGTATCAGAGGTCTACAACAGAGTGTCAGAGACCATACTTGTATCCATTGGTTCATAGCAGTATCTTCCGAAGGTTAAATGGCTTCGGAAGAACAAGTACTTCTGAAGCCACTTATACTTTGGAAGAGACTGCTTCTTCTAAGGCTTGGGAACTTCTTCTTTTCTTCATACTTCAGAAGTAGTCTTCTGATTGTTCTTCTAAGACTTGATCTTCGGAAGCATGATCTTGACTTCGGAAGTAGAGTTTCGTCTTCGGAAGTTGATCTTTCACTTTGTCTTCGGAAGAACTTTGCAACCTTCAGAAGTTCCATACTAACCTTTGGAAGCCTTTGCATGTAGCACCAAAATTATCTAAGTGAATTGGTTTTGGTTGCACCAGCCTTCTTCTTGATCCAACAGAGATGCGATTGGGCCATTCGTAAGACTGAACCATAAGTAAGGTCCAGTCGTACGATTGAACCATACGCATGGCCCAATCGCACGAATGGTCTAGTCGCATCTGATATGGGCTGAGGCCTATATATACCAGCTTCATTGTGTAGAGAGATTAAGGGGTTTAGAGAGAGTGCTCGGGGCCTAGGTGCTACCGGATGAGAGGGGAGATCATGCTCGATCTCCCCTTGCCAAGAGTCTTGATTCTTATGTTGTAACGAGCTTGTAATCATTAGGTTTTATCAATGAAACCTATTTATTATAGTTCGTGTTTATTGTTTGTCTCTTGGTTTCGGTTTTGTTTCCTTCCGTTAAGAACACGCTCGGATGTCTACCGATCCAGCGATTACACAATTGGTATCAGAGCCGGTTACTGCTGGAATGATCTAACAATCATTCTAGCAACCCGAGCTCTTGATGTCTGGATCTATTTCAGGTTCTTTGATGTTAAACCCACTTCGTGTTCTTTGTGTTTTGCTCAAATCTTGTTACGTGGGGTGTTTCTATGTTAAAATCGAACTCGAAACCACGTTCTGATCACCCTTGCGAATCTTATGATGTCTATTTTGGTTCAGTTCATGTATAATTCATAAGATTAGGGTTTTTGGTAGCCCTGACGGCTGCATATCTGAAAATCTGCGTGCAGACCCGCTCATGCGACTGGACCATGAGTATGGACCATTCGTACTACTGGACCATGCTAATGGACCATTCGTACGACTGGACCATGAAACTGGACTAGTCGTATGTTCAGTCATGCGACTGGACCAGTCGTATGTTCAGTCATGCGAATGGACCAGTCGTATGTTCATTCATGCGAATGGACCAGTCGTATGTTCAATTGCCCGACTGATCCATCCGCATTGACTCATCTGCATTTGTTCTAGACCAAAAAAATGAGTCTGGAACTGCCTCTTGCACAGATTTGAGGATGAGCAAAGCACATTCATCCTGAGGTTCTTTTGTCAAACAAGTTCGATGGATAACCCTTTATTCGTTGGACTTCCGGAATAGATGAATGTAGTTAGAACACGAAAGAGAGAAGAGAAGATGTCAGCAGTAGGTGCTGATTTTGTGGGGTATTCAGGAGCATCTGACTATTTGTGGGCCAATCAAGTTATATTTATCCGCACAAAGAGGATTTCTAGTCTTAGGGGGAATCCTGTATTGAGAAATTGAAGACGCAATCAGAAAGTGATGATGTGAGCCGGTTTCTGATGATGAATCTGAGTGCATGCTGATTTGTTTGAGATTGTCAGCTGTGGATTGGAACCTTCTACTTTTGCCCAATACACCGTATGAAGACGCCAGGAGAACACAACGTTTATATATTGGGATATGCTGAATTTGAGGGGGAATTTCTGCAGGTGTTAATGTTAATCAAGTTAGCCTGTGTGAAGATTGAATCAATGGAAAACTGTTCATGTCATTATTTGGAAAAATCAGTCATGGGGAATCTTGTTGCTACGATGGTGTTCTTCAAAGTAAACGAAAGCTATTATGCCTAAATTCATTTTCAGGGATACTGTAGCAACCTGACAGATCGGCAATGTTGGTTAATGTGGTGTTTCGTTTGAGTCTATTGGAAACCAGAGCAAAGATTGTCTGATGTAAGGCCTCGTTCCCGGGAAACCTCACAGTTGGTGAATCATAGCGTAAAATCATTTTAATAACAAAACATTACAACAGAATTAAATAGACATTCATTTAAAACTTGGAAATCATATCGTATCATACATTTTTCCTTTAATTGTAAATAAAACATAGTACTTTTTCCTTTAAATTACAATAAAAGATTTCATAAACAGGAATGTCATCCATAACCATCCAAGTAGCCTCCAACCGGTGCCATCCTCAGCATCAGCAATTACCTACCAACTATTATGCATAAAAGTCAGCTTCGCTGAGCGAGTTCTAGTTTTAGGTAAATAAGAAAATATAACTTTATCCTTCATATAATAACCATGCATACATAATAATACATAACATTACTTGCATCATAATAAGCATGTTTATTATCTTTCTTTCTTTCATTATCTTTCACTTTCATCATAAACGAGATTGCACAAAGCAAGAGCTCCATGTTAATCAACAACAAATGCCAATCCCTGTCAGTACACATGAAAACAGTAGCTAACCCCCGACAGTTGATCAACACTGCAAGGCACATAGCCCACTCATGAATATGGATCCATCATCATACATCAGACTCACATAAGTGAAGTCTATCATAGTGCTTGCAAGACTTTCCATCATAAAATGGGCCCGGGGGTAACATTCATTAAGTTTCGCTTTTTATTAATATCATCTTCCACTTTAATATATAATACTTAACTTATTAAGTACACAACATACCAAGTACTAGTCTTCATAAGACATAACCGACCCTCCACGGGACAGCAGGGGTTTGCGGGCGGCAGCCCCTGACAGCGGGGTCCTAGGGGCAGCAGCCCCTAGTGGGGTCCAAGGGACAACGCCCCTGGCTGGGGTCGGGCTGTTAAAATCGATCTTCCTGTTAAAACCTCTTAAAATATTGTTCATTTAAAAACTTATATTAAGTATACATAATAAGCCCAAAACATGGAAAAACTTATAAATAGGGGATCTAGAACTCACCTGGATACCGTGAGTAGCTTCTAAACTAAGTTTTCTAGGCAAAGATCATACTACACAGCTTGCAGACAAGTTAACACTCAAAGAGGTTAATTTCTGCCTAAATTCATTGCTAATTTCGCTACAAGATCAGCAATTTCGTAGCTAGATTCGCCGACAGTTTCCCTGCTAGTTACACCAGCAGTTTCGCTACTAGTTTCGCTGGTATCTTCGCTGGCAGTTTCGCTGGCATCTTCGCTGCCAGTTTCGCCCAACTTTTGTTGGAAAACCATGTCTGCGAAACTACCTGGGAAACTATAGTTTCGCAGGAAGTCCTCATAGTTTCGCTGATTCAATATGCAAATTCGCTGGATGCATGTACAGTTTCGTAGATCGCATAAAAATTACAAACCAGCCCGTTTTTAACCCAAAATCATAACTTTTTACGTCCAGTCTCTTAGTTTATCATCCATGAGGCTAAATCTAAGCTTTATACATGTTTTCATACGTAAAAATATGACCTTTATGCGATTCTTTGCAACTTTTCAAAACTCAAACCCTAGAATTCGGGTTTGATCTACAGAAAGGTTTAGAGGTTGATTCTTACCTGGATTTGTTGCTCCTTTCTTGTGTTTTGATGCTCCAACACCCAGATCTTCAATCCCTTGACCCTTGAAGCTCCAAATCTTAAGTTTCCTTCACTTTCTCTCTCTACTTTCTCTCTCTATGAATTTGGTGGCTAGGGTTGCAAATGATGCAGATGGAGGCCGACTTTATTGCTTAAGGGCTGATTATAGGCCTTTAATCCCATAGGTTACTACCTAATAAGCCTAATTTAGCCCATGGCCATTTCCTTACCTTATTAAATACCCAATAATTAAGCCCATTATCCTTAATGACTCGTTTTGACTTTTTGGGGTGTTACAACTGAAGATTGTAAGAGGTGTTATCTACTATTTGCAAGCAATGTCCAAGGGGGAATTTGTTGGAGCATATATTGTCATCTGTAGTGTGTCCGTTGCTTTTCGAATAGTCTAGGCTTAATGTAATACATCTGATATGTTGTAAACACATGAAACTGGGTCATTCGCAGGAGCATATGCGAATGAGACTCAGTCGTACGACTGAGCCATGCTAATGGACCAGTCGTGCGACTGAGTGATGCGATTGGGCCATTCGTAAAACTGAACCATAACTATGGTCCAGTGGTACGATTGAACCATATGCATGGCCCAATCGCACGAATGGGCCCAGTTGCATCTGATATGGGCTGAGGCCTATAAATACCAGTTTCATTGTGTAGAGATATTAAGGGGTTTAGAGAGAGTGCCCGGGGCCTAGGTGCGGCCGAATGAGAGGGGAGATCATGCTCGATCTCCCCTTGCCAAGAGTCTTGATTCTTATGTTGTAACGAGCTTGTAATTGTTAGGTTTTATCAATGAAACCATTTTATTATAGTTCGTGTTTATTGTTTATCTCTTGATTTTGGTTTTGTTTCCTTCCGTCAAGAAAACAATCGAATGTCTACCGATCCAACGACTTCACAATCCTTAAGATGAAGTTTCCCACAAACAATCACTTTGCATTATGTTTGGCATGCACTAAGTGTAGTTTCCACTCAAGCTGAACCTACTCACATATCAAGTAACTAGATCAGATTTTAATGATATTTAAGAATTCAAGAAGAAGCAAAGGCATAGTATACAATCATTTCCCAAACATATGTCATGCTAAAGCTTTATTATTAAAACAATGTACAAGCACAGACACATGCTTTTTATTTGTTTGTTCGTAATGATTAATCAAGGTTAATCATGCCCGTAAACTCGATTAGAAAATTAAATCTAACTGAATCAAAGGCTTTAGTGAATAAATCAGCAAGCTAATTTATTGTATCCATTTTGATTAACTTGATCAAACTCTTTTCCGAGCAACCTCTCAAAAAATGGTATCGTATTTCAAAATGTTGTGTTTACTATGTTGCATGGGATTAGCAACTATAAACATAGCAGCAGAATTGTCAATGTAAATTTGAGTTTGAAGGAAATTGTAACCATAATCAAGTAATTGGTTTTGCAACCAAAGGACTTGAGAGTAACCTGCTAAAGCAGCTATGTACTCAGCCTCAGCTGTGGATACAGATACATTTGTTTGCTTCTTGCACTACCATCAAACTAGTCGTGGTCCTATGAATTGACATCTACCAGTTGTGGATTTTTTGTTGTTATTGCACCCACCATAGTCACTATCAGAGTATGAGTAGAGAGTAAAATCACCGTCTTTTGGATACCAAATACCAAGTACTAGTTTTCCTTTGAGATATCTGAAGATCCTTTCTCTTTTGGATCTAATTGGTACCTAGCACAAACCCACACAACAAACATAATGTCAGGTCTACTGGAATTTAAATACATAAGTGATCCTATCATTGATCTATATAATCTTTGATCAATAGTTTTTCCTGTAGATTGTTGAGGCTGGTGTTTTGCATGAAGATACATCAGCAGGGTTGTACTTCTTCAATATTTGATGTATGTATTTCTCTTAATTGATGAAAATCCCTTCTATCTTCTAATAAACTTGTAGACCAAGAAAGAAAGTTAATTCTCCCATTGAACTCATTTGAAACTCTGATTTCATCAATTCTTCAAAGCTTACACACAATCTCTTGTTAGTTGATCCAAATATAATGTCATCAACATAAATTTGAACAACCAAGAGATATTGATGTTCTTGTTTGAGAAAGAGAGTCTGAACAATAGTTCCCCTTTTGTATCCATGCTTGAGCAAGAAAGATGATAGTGTTTCATACCACTCCTGGGTGCTTGGTGCAAACCATACAAAGCTTTATCAAGTTTGTATACCCTGTGTGGATAGTGAGGATCTTCAAATCTAGGGGTTGTGATACATAGACTTCTTCATCAATTTCCCATATAGGAAGGAACACTTGACATCCATTTGATAAACAGTGAACCTCTTATATGATGCATATGCTAGAAATACCCTTATGGCTTCAATTTTTGCAACTGGTGCAAAAACTTCATCATAGTCTATTCCTTCTTCTTGTGTGTATCCTTGTGCAATCAACCTTGCTTTGTTTCTTACAATTATATCTCTATCATCTAGTTTATTTTTTAAGAGCCATCTAGTTCCAATTGGATGTTGGTCTTTAGGTAAATCAACTAGAGTCCACACTTTTTGTTTTCTAAATTGTTGAAGCTCTTCTTGCATAGCTTCAATCCAGCTGTTGTCTTTTAGTGCAGCTGTGATGTTTGGAGGAGCCACTTGAGAAAGAAAACAAGTGAAAAGACAGATGTTGGCAGTTCCACTTTGGCTTCTTGTAGTTCTTTTGGCAGGATCGCCAATGATGTTGTTGACTAGATGAGTCTTATGAATTTTTGTTGATGGAGTTCGATAAACTGGAATAGATGATTCCAAGTTAGTCATATCCATTGTTGTAGACTGATCCAATTCAGATTGTGAATTTAGGAAGTAATCAAAGTGTTCTTCTTCTGCATCATTAGGTATAGATTGGTCCGCCTCAGTTTGGACATTAGGAGACTGATTAATGTCTTCCATAGGAATTTCTCCTGAAGCATTTTGTTCTTCCATATGAATTACAACAACTTCTCTAGAAACATTTTGTTCATCCGTAGGAGTTGCATGAACTTCTCTAGAAGCATTTTATTCATCTGTAGGAGTTACATGAACTTCTCCGGATGGAATATGAGGAGATGAGGAATCATTTCCAATGTTTGTTGTATCTCCTTGAGAGTCTGGTACAGTTGCGGATACATTATGCATATCTCCAGATATACAGGTACATCTACTAATGCATAGTCAGTAGTTGTTGATAAAGTGTTTTCCTTGGAGGATCAACTGATAATGATACTTCATTCAAATTTGGGGGAACAAATGGATTGCATGTATCATCAGATCCTGCATAATTCAAATAACCAGAGTTAAATGAATCTGTTAAAGCATCTATATTAAACAACCATGATGATCCTTTAACTGATTTAGTAAATACAGATTCATCAAAAGATACATTAGGAGTTTCTTCCACAATGTTATGTTGTGGAATGTAGACCCTGTAAGATTTAGATGTTGAAGAATATCCAACAAAGATACCATCATAAGCCTTTTTTGAAAATTTTCCCAATTGTTCTTTTATGTTTAAAATAGATACATGACACCTAAAAGCTAAAAGATATCCTATATAGGGTTTTCTTTTAAATAAAAACTCATAAGGTGTTTTGTTATGTTCTTTGACAATCAATGTTCTATTTTGAACATTGCATGTTGTATTCACTGCCTTAGCCCAAAAGGTGATAGGCAGTTGTGAATTAGCTAGCATTGTTCTGGCTGCTTCAATATGTGTTCTGTTTCTTCTTTCAGCCACTCTATTCTGTTGTGGAGTTCTTGGTGCACAATATTGCCTTGCAATACCTTTATTCCTGCAAAAGAAATCCAAGTCAGAATTAACAAATTTAGTACCATTGTCACTCTTGAAAATTTTCACTTTTAAATCAAGTTGATTCTCAATCTTAATGACAAAGTCCATTAATGTTTCTAATGTTTTACTCTTTTGTTTTAAGAAAAAGACCCAAGTGAATCTAGTGAAATCATCAACTATCACCAGAGAATATTGTCTCTTTCTAATGCTCATCACATTGGTTGGACCAAACAAATCCATGTGAAGCAATTTGAGTGGTGTAGTGTTTGTATTGATAGTTTTGGATTTATGAGACACTCATTGTTGTTTTCCTTTATAACAAAAAGAACAATTATTTGAACAATAAAACTCTTTCTTTGGCAATCCAATGACTAAGTCATTTTTCACCAATTAGTTGATGTTCTTCATGTTAGAATGACAAGCCTTTTATGCCACAATTGAGATTCATCTTCTGATGACTTCGATAGGAGGCATGTTTCATGTGTTTTGATAGAGGTGTTGTTCATATCCAAAACATATGTGTTTCCTTTTCTTGATGCTTTAAGAAAGACCAAATCTTCTAGAACAAAAAAAACTGGCTTAAGAATGTAACAATTAGTGTTATAAAAAATGGTATACTTTTGATCACAAATTTAAGATACACTCGATAAGTTATATTGTAAATTTTCACAATAGTTTACTTTCTCAAATTTGAGCACACCATTAGTTACCATTCCTTCACAAACAATTTTACCTCCATTCTTATCCCCATCAAATGCCACATAGAAGCATTTTTATATTTGAAGTCATGGAGAAGTGAGCAATTTCCTGTCATATGCCTGGAACAACCACTGTCAACATACCACTTGTTGTTAGTTTTCCAAGATTGTTCCTGCACACAGAAAGAAATCAGTTAAAATTGACAACCCAAGCCTTAATGATCTTGGGTTTGCGAGCAGTGTCACAAATTGTTACTCCTTCATGAATAAGTTTTGAAGTTTCAGTTTTAGTTTTGTTCAATTCATTCTGAGTTGTTTCAGGTGAGGATGATTCTGTTGAAGATGATGTTGATGATCTAGTTCCTGGTTTTCTCAATCTCTTCTTCATTCACCTTAATTTAATTGAACTATTGCTTTGGTTTTGAAAATAATTCTTGATTGTTGAAAGTATCACTATCTTTTAATTTTGAGTGAGGTATATGAGTTCTCTTTTCAAAATTATCAAAAAAGCATCATCAGCTCTTGGTTCCTGTTAAGTCAAATCCACCCGTTTATGAGGTGTTTTTGATTGCTGGAATGTTGTTCTTTTCTTCATGTGTTGAACATGAGTGGATGTTTTCTCCTTTGGTTTTTGCTTTTGTTTTTGTTTTTGTTGAGACTTCTTAATTTTTTAATCCTTTTCATAATTAGTGGATTGAGTGTCTGATTCAGCTTTATCTGATTGTCTTTTCTTTGAGCTCTTTGTCTTGTTCTTTTTGTTAAAATAACATTTCTAAGTTGAATGGTTATTTTTGTTACAAATAGCACAATGTTTGTTGAAGTAACAGTTGGACGTCATGTGATTGTTCATATTACAAATAAAAAAATAATTATTGAAATAGCAATCTTTAGTATTATGGTTTTTTATGTCACACCATTTGCAATACATCCCCTCTGATTCTTTGTCAGAATCAGTTACAGTCTTCTTATTTGTCAACTTCTGAGAATAGCATCCTTTTTTATTTTTGAAGTTGATTTGTTTGTTGTTAACTTTACCTTCCATAGATCATCTACTGGAACAGTATGAATTTATACTAAAGGTTTCTTCTTCCGCAGATCTTCTACTGAAACAGTATGAATTACTGAGGATTTCTTCATCCGCAGATCTTCTATTAAAGAAGGTTTCTTCTTTCACTGAAGTTCAGCTGATAGCTTTCTTTTTGCTTTTTCAACAGATGACTTGTGTACTTCCTTAGTAGAAGCACAATTTTCAATTTCTTCATGTGAAGGCTTCTGCTTTTGATGTAGTTCTTGAAAACCTTCATCAGCTGAGCTATTCTCTTGCAAATAGTCTTCAGCATGTTTCTTTGTTTTGGAGGGAATTGAAAATTTGTCCCTTCAATCACTTTTGAAATGTTTGTTTCAAAAACAAACTTTTTACCCTTGTTCAGTAGGTCATCATCATGTTCATCAGAATCATCCAAGACATCACACTCATCAAAGTCAAATTCTGAATCCTTTTCATTTATCTTTTCTGATTCAGAAGACTCAGTTTCATTCACCTCAGTTTTATTTTGAATATCTTGTTGATTAGAATTTGATTCAAAATTGGTGCTTGGCACAAAATGATTTGACAAGTTATGTGTCATTGATTCAGGAAAAGGTGTGTAATTATTGTTTATAGTAGGTGCCATAACATTATATCCCAACCCAGACCTGTTTTAGATTCAATATGAGAATTTAATAATTTCTCATACTGCTGAGATGAAAGTTGAAACTTCTGAAGTTTCACT
>BJCM01271848.1:19713-36763 GCA_018326385.1 Flaveria bidentis | reverse complement strand
TGTGTGTATTTCAAACATTATAGTGGGTTAGATAAACCTAAAAGTCATTACCACATGAAACTAAACCTAAAAGGTGAATGCAAAATTATAAGGGGTTAGCATATTGTTATACCCAAATATCATAAAACTTATTGTGTATCATATCAGTAATGTGATAGAGAAGGTTGATGCATTGAATGAACAATTAAGGGGCCGTAATTTCCAGACTTCTCACATAAAGGCTAACTAAACTTGAAAAGTGAATGTAAAATTATAGTGGGTTAGCATATAGTTATATAAAAATTTCTTAATCTCATTGTGCATCGTATTAGTAATGTGATAGAGAATGTTGATGCTTTATACAATTACAGGGTCATAACTCCCAGATTTTCACATAACAAGGCTAGTGTTTTAGGACCATAATGCATACATCCATGAAGGCTTAACCAAGTCAAGAGACTTTTGTTTTTAACTTATGTTTCCTTCCAAACAAACCACCATTGGTTCAAATAAATCACGTATACTAGCAACTAGAAAACTAAGTATGCATCCCTTGGGAGGGTTTAAGGGTAAAATTTACATATAATATGCAAGATCTAACCATATAAATTATAGTTTGGCATTTGTTTGTTATGTTCCATTGTCTGCTTCTTGTTCATCATTATATAGTGTTGTTCATGCTATGCTTCTAGTGGTCTACTATATGTTGATTGTCTTCCGAGCATTATGTCTTATTCTTATTGCGTGCTACGGTCCTATTGCCTTTGTTGGATATGAGGGGTCTTGCTGGAAGCAACATATCCATCATTTGATATAAAGGTAAATTTGTATACATCTTACCCTCCTAGACTCCATTAATAGCTTTGTTATGGATGAGATTTTTTGACTTTGGTTTTAGTTATTGTTATGGATTTGTTTGTTATGTTTGGTCGCTATTAATGTGAGAGATTAATTGAAATATAAAGAAAATATGATTATTTTCTACTTTTAGATATAGCAAAGTTAATATAATTATTACTTAACGAGTTACCAATTTGCTTGAAGAAAGCATCATAAATAAAATGTAGCAAAAATGAATGAGTTATGAATACTCAAAATGATGTGTTGGATATGAAAGTATGAGTGGAAACGGTGTCCCATACGTGGAGAAAACACCTTGTAATGGTATATAAGTGAGATACCTAAGGTAATACTTTTTTAACAATATGGTAGAAGTGGGGAGCCAAAAGGAGGCAAAACACCCTTTCACTCGTGATTGTGGGTGGGGCTTAATATGGTGTTTTGCTAGCACTATATACACTTTGTGTCATCGAACAAGTAGCCTAGTAAGTGAGTCGCCTGTCCGTAGGGCAAACCGCTTTTGGTATTTTAAAAGATAAAGAAAACGAAAGATTGCAACCTCGTTTTCTATCGGTAATATGTAAAAATTTGTCGACCAAATCCATGACAAAGGTATATGTCAGTAATTAGTTGCTTATCCATCAGTGTCTTTATTATTAATTTAAAAGAATCATAGAACCCTTCAACAATCCATTTATAGTTACAGATAGCAACAATACTTAGGTACAGGTACATCCGTGATGCTCTTTGTTTAGTAGTGAAATGGTTAACATCTTCGACTCATTTAGATTGAATGACGTCATCATGGTACACAACTTTGTAAATGATTTATGTTTGGGTTGATGTGCTTCACATGAATAAACATAGGAGTAGTTTGCAATTTCATCAATTCAACCTAAATTGTCAACTAGACATGCTTGACACCCTTAATGTTGTATTAGGTGTGTGAATTTCTGACATGACATGAAACTAAACATGTAGCAAATCTAACAAGAAAATCACGGGTTTGTGTTTAGCATAAACTAGTTTGTAGGTTGACTTATTTAACCCATTAGATTTGATTTTATTTATTTTAATAATGTTTTATTCAAAAATTTAATACTTTAAAGAGAAATTGACGTAAGATTTTGTAACTAAGATATAACTGTTTTATATTATTTTTTATTTTTTGTAAAATAAGATATATAAAATATTAATATGAGAAACATAGTTTTGAGCAAGTCCACGAATTTTTATTTCATGTTCCGGTTCGTATGTTTAACATGATTTTGGGTTTGGGTTATGTCGAGTATGGTTGGAGCCAGGAACACGATTGTTTAGCATCCCTATGCATGTCATATATGTTCGAGTTTTCACGCATGTCTATAAACTAGTTTGTAAGAAAAAGTAAACAAGTAAGCATGTGATCATGATCGTATAAACTTAATTAACTGAACCTTCTTTAAAATTAAATTACATGAGAAATTGATCCCATAAGAGTATTTAAAAATCATACAATGTGATGTGAACATATAACAAGAAATGTCTGGTCATCGATGGACCATGTGAATAAATGTCACTTACAAATCGATTATTCTCACACAACACCCCAAGAAAGGATCAAAATAAAAGGAAAACAGATTAAGAAACAAACCTTGTGTTCATTGAACAGTTTTTTATTACAATTGTTGCTCTTCATCAACTACTCAAAAGGGGGCCTCCCGCCACGAGAGATCTCAGTTGTGGGTCCCGCAACTGGCGATGAACAAGGCGAAAAATTATTGGCAGAGACCATTAACACCAACGAGCCTTCACTCCAAACCCGTCTAACGGGATAGGAAACATTGTTTAGTGGAGAGGCGTGAGGACACTTCTTTTGTGTATTGTGGAGGGCGCAACTACAGTTGCGATGATAGGGTCGTCTAGTGATCTCCAGATCACCAGACGTGAGACATCCTTCGAGTACTCCCATACGAAAAAACCCGTCTCCGGCAGCTACCCCGGAGGCCATTCTTTGGTTACTAGACACCTTTAGATGATGATACGTGTCGAATTTTCTCTAGTTTCTTCTATTTTCCCTTTGGTAAGTTTTCACTTGTTTTTCGAAGTTGTTAGCAACAAACACGACCTACTTTTAGGTCATTTTAGAGTGTGTGGTAGAGCATTGATTTATATATATTTGTGGTAAATCGGGTTTGTTTGAATTGTTCTTTTTTATTATTAATATTAAGGTGTTGTGTCGGTTAAGTTTCTTTACATTTTTTAGTCCTACACTTCAGTTCCTAAAATGAACCAACTTTTTTTCTTGAAATGTACATATAAGTAACATTGATGCATATTAATTTATCATTAGTTTTGTTACAAAATGAATAATTAATTAGATAGGGATGAAAGAAACATGAACCTGATGGAAAAAAGAATCAAAATTTGATCATATGATATTGAATTAACTATAATGTTTTACGGGAGTGTATGCGGATAGGTAATGTTTCAGGTGATCCTCGACACAATCACACGATCTCCCATAACTTTATACTTTGTTATATTTATTTGCATCAAAATTGAATATTATGTTAATATGTTACGAATATAACAAATAACAACTTGAATTTGTTGAAGTCATTATGACCTTTCAATAACTAAAAACCCCTAAACTTTATGGATTTATACTAGAGTTTTTAATATTTTAAGCCGGTTTTAGCAATAAATTTAGGATCTTATATCTAATTATAAGAATCCCAATGGAAACATTTTAAGAACCCAAAATCATAAATGTGGATCTTGGATAGTCGAGAAATCAACGAACACGACGGGTGATATATAATTAAGTAATGAATGCTTTACATGAATAAGACTTTATATAAAACACCGTTTTACATACTCAATGCATCAAAATCATTCTAAACCTAATCGATAAGATTTTATGAGCGTATAATTAATCTGTCTTTAGTTATTGTACGAGACAGTACCAACATATGAAAAGATATTAACGATTTCTTTTGATTCTATATATGGTAGAGTGTCAAATTTAAGGTTTCAAATCTTGTTATAAACGTTTGGTCTCATCAAAATCTAAGAAACAATAGTTGTCTATACAATTAAGACACTCTAAATGAGCTCTTATTATCGTTTTGTCTAGAAATCAACAAAAACTAGAATGGATATTATTTAATTTTAAATTTTGTTTTATTATGTTTCATTCTATTACCATGTAGCGACCTATCATTTGGTTTAACATCAAATTAATATACCTTTAATATTGTATAATCGTACCTCAGGAGACTTTAACCCATAACCTTTTTAGGAGGGGTATCATATTAAATATTTAGGTACTACTAAACAAACGGCCTTTTGGTGTGTGGTGACCTGTCATACACGCAAACATGTCATCATCAATTATATCATAGATATAAGGTAATGGTGAAATCGTATATACTCGTCACAAAATCCTCTTGAAAACATAAAAGAGTAATCATATCATTATTTTTTAGTTATTTCGTATTTTTTTCTGCATATTATCATAAAATGATTGTCTACCCGTTTTCATAATATGATGAAAGTAGCGACCATGCAAAATCTATTTATTCTACCAAATGTTTCACGCATTTTAGTACATCAAAGAAAACTAAAGGGTTGTTTGATAGCCTTTTAATCAGACTTTTAATAGTTCAGATGTCTGAACGGTTCAACACTTAATGATTCAGACTGTTTGTTTCACAAACACATGTCTGAATGGTTAAGAAATTTACCTCTAAATGGTTAAGCATTATATTAATGTTGAATGATTAAGAAGTGTAATGTTGAATGGTTAAGACATATTATCTGAATTGGTCAGACATTTGCCTTTAAATAGTTAAACGATATACTATCTCTTAAAGGTTTAGGGCTCTTAATGGTTCAACACTTAATATTTAGACCTCTTATTGGTCAGTACTTAATCATTCAGAAGTTGTCAAACAACCCTTAACTATATGTACATTATTATAACACAAATTATCAATGGTAAAATCAAAAAGATTAATTTGATTTATTTAAGCGAAAAATTAAGAACTTGGTAATTATTTATTTCCAATAAAAGTGGAAGTTTGAAAAAGTTGCGCATGGATTAACTTAAGAGCAAGAAAAGGCAGTGATTAGTTAGTTACAATTTGCTAAATTTTCATTAGGTTTTGATGTTCACGTAACATGGTTTTTGTGGGCAAAAGGGGTGTCACAAATTCAACAACTACCACCACCTAATAATGTTTTCTTTATGTATACGCAATTAGCCTGGAAATGATGAAAATATGTTTCATAACAAGGCTAAAAGAACTTTTTTCTATGATAACTCATGGAACCTTCTAATGTTTTTAAAACCGTGCTTAATAACAAGCTGGCCGTATTACGGGTTTACTAGTCGAACTAGTAAACCAAATGACGTCATACATAATTAAACAGAAGTTGAGTTCGTGTTTTTAGGGATAGACATTAACATATGTTATCAACACATTTAAATACAGATAAACTATTATATAACTTAAAAACAAAGGGAGGAATTTAAATCATGAAAATTTATTAATAACGGTGGTTACTAAATTAGTTTCGATTTGATAAAAGCAACAAGGTTTTTCTAATTCGTGCGTTGCGCGGGGAATTTCACTATGATCTCAAATATGCAAAACGCAAATACAACAACATGTTGTGGTGACATTGTACGTGACGTGATATGTATAGAATAACATTCAACCCAACTTCTCTTTAGACTAAATTTACGTCGAACCGTAAATGACTCAAATTAATATTGTTAAAAAATAATGTGTTATACTTTACCGGATGTTTTTCCAAACAAAATAATATTAAAACGAACTATAAAGTATAGATTACCACAAAAAACACATGCAGTCGTGCCGTATACGACGCGATAAAATATAGATTACAATCGTCTCAACTCTTTACGACCTAAATTTCTTTAAACATAAAGTAATTAGGATTTATACCATCGAATAAAAACATTTGACATTTGACCCCACTCATTTTAGAACAAAATTACGCCAAAATGTAGATCGTATGGAACCATAAATAAAATATGCACGAAAACGTTTTATATTTAACCCGATTCGTACAGACACGTAAACCCAAAACTTTAGAAACTTAAGAAAGTTAACGTGACATTTTACAAAGTTGTAACACCCGAATATTTTTTTATATAGACAAGAAAGAAAAAATAAAAGCGAAGAAAAAGAAATAAATGCTATTTAACCCAAGTTGAGGGGTTATATGTAAAAGGTACAAAATTAATTATTATTTTGTACAAAAGTAGCATGGCCACCCATGTCATGCCACTTTTCACCTTTTTGAGTTCGGTTAGAGAGAGAAAGAGCAGAAGAGTTCGGATTTTTGAAGAACTAGAAGGAGAAGCTCGAATTCAGGTAAGAATTCTTGGTTTTGTGATGTTCTTAACCGGCCTATGCCTCGATTATATGCTTATGTGTGTTTATGTGTTCGGGTGTGTATGTTATGGTGGGTTTCTAGGTGTTGAACTCATAGCAAACGGGTTTTGAAGAAGTCATACCCAAAGGCTGCTAAGGTGAGTTCTAGAATCCCTCTTTTTACTTGTTTTAACTAACTTTGGGGCTGGAAATGCATGTTTAAATGTTTTTATAGATGTGGGTGTGTACCCGTATGTTTTACGTGTGCGTATTCGGGTGGGGTTTTGATTTTGGGTGATTTATGATGTGTGATTGTGTTATGCTCATGTTTTGTTGCTTAGAATGTAATATATAAGTTTAGAACATGTTAGATTGATGTTTGGGACTGGATTAGAATGATTTTAGTGTAGGTTGGTTGCCATGCGCCTAATGGTTCATAATTGCCTAAGTGTCCCATGCGCCCAACCCTCATACACCTAAATAGTATCCATGCGCCTAGGAATAGGTTGAATTTGACTAAGTGTCCAGACACCCAGATTTCTCATGCGCCTAGAATTTGCCCAGAATGACTAAGTGATAGGCCATGCGCCTGCATAGTGTCCATGTGCCCAGAAGTTCCCATGCGTCCAGAAGTTCCCCATGCGCCCAGATGGCCATGCTCCTACATAGTGCCCATGTGCCTAAGACTTAGAAAATTTTCTGAGATTTTGGAGAAAATGTATAGTGTAGGCTTTGACTTGGGGTGTTCTCGTGGGTAATATAAGTTGACTTTATGAGGTCATGTGATGTATGTTATGTCATGTATGATGATGTTATGCTTATGTATGGCTATGTTTATGTTTATGTTCCTTATTATGTACGTTTATTTTCCATGGCTTTACTTGGTTTGATTGTGAAAGAAAATGTAAAGTATTATGTAACGTAAAGTGGAAGATAATGAAAAGAGGAACGTAATGAACGAATGCATGCATTAATGAATAAATAAAAGTAAGAAAGTCTTGCAAGCAATGTATGGAGGTTCACACCTAATGAAGGGTGTTAGCTCAACTGTGTGCGGGTTAGCTACCCCGGAAGGATGCACACTAGGTCTAATCTTTGTGATTGACCATACATATGGGACTCTTGCCGCTTGCCTTAGGTATTGGAGTCAGCTTCGTGCACAATGTTCAAGGTCTATGATAGACCTCAATCCCAGTAACCAGCTTCGTGCAAAATGTTCGGGGTATAGCACATGGTATTGGTCAAGAATGAAAGATAAATGATAATGATGAGCGTACTTGCCCCAGTACGTGTTCGGGGTACTATACGTGTCATCGGAAGTAAAAGAATGTACGAAAGATAAGTAAGGAAGATCATGAATGAAAGTGAATGATAACGATGACGTACAATGATGAATGAATGAAAGTTAATAAACGAATGATGATAAAAGATAATAATATATTATCTATGTGTATGTATGATATCTGATCATGTATAGAAGTAAAGAAAGGTTTTAAACGAAAGTAAAGTATATTTTATTTTAAAACTAGAACTCAGTCAGCAACGTTGATTTTTATGTGTTTCTAGTTGGCAGGTAATGGTTGCTGAAGATGGCACAGGCGGCTACTTGGTTCATTTTGGATGGCATCCATTTTATGTTACGATAATGTTTTTTCATTATAATGCGAACAAACGATATATTGTAATGAATGTTGTATTATTTTGCAAAAGCGATTATTAATATATGGAATGGATTAAGTTAATCCCGCTGCAATATTTTTGTAATGTTAAAGATAAATATATGCTTTTATGCGATGATTAACCAGCTCTGAGCGTCCCGGAAACGAGTTCTTACAAAAGTTTTTAGAACATGTTAGGATGTGGAAGAGTCAAAGTTCAGCATTTAGAAAGTTTAATAAACATTCAATAACAAATTATTAATATATTATCATTACCTTAATATTATTATTGCTTTATTATGATTATTACTTTAGAATCATAGGTGATTTAATATAGATATAATTCTAATACGAATAGTTGATAATTCGAATCATGATCACCAAGAATTATGATGCAATAACTTTTAAATTATAATTATAAATGAATTCTTCTATATATTTATTCTTCTATATATTTAAAACTAAAGTGAAGAAGCAATAGTTTTTTGTAGTTTTTCTGAAGAAGCAATAGGCTGCCGTGCATGTTGATGGTTTCTCCATTTTCCTTGTTTTGGATTCTGAATTGGTTGTTACTATTGGTTTTGAACTATTGTTGATCTAAGTGCAAACCCTAATTTTTTCTATGGTTGTTGCTTGATTGGATTACGATTTGGCCGAAAGTAGACGACCTTGGTGGTGGCGGCTTGGTTGTGGTGGTTTGTTTGTGGTATGTTCTGCCGCCCATTTATGCTTTGCCTTTGTTGTTCAGTTTTGATTTGGTCCTTTGTTTTTGGTTTAATGTTATGTTCAATTATTAACCTGATGATCTTGAGCTATAAACTTTAATTTTTAAGGTGGTGGTTTCACTCGATGACGATGACCATTATAAACCGTATGAAAATGATGCTTTGGTTGATTGTTTATTTGTTCGTTATGATTGTGTCACTCTATGATTGTGTGCATGCCTTATTTGAGAGGTTGATGAATTCGAATGGTGTTGACCCTAAATGGCAAGTTGTTTTATTGCCTAAGGCCTGATCGTGAGGAATGCCTCATCTGGGCTATATAGTAACGCTATCTCTATCAACATTAGTTGTTGCAATATGCCTATTAGCACGTACTTGTTAGGCCATGATAACATAAATTTGTATTTTGTGTTTGGCATGGCGACCTATTTTGCAACCAAATGGAATCACAATATTTAAGTCTAAATTTGACAAGCGGTCTTAAAAGTTGTTAACAAACCTAGATTTTAAAAGTTCGAAGTGGAGTGTGAACGAGAAATACCACCTAGTTGTTATTACCTTATACATCCGGTGTTCTACCATCCACTCTATTTAGTTTTCTAACTACTTGCGGAAATCACACCAACAAACCACAAAAATATAAGATGTTATGATTGTGTCGCATAAATATTTGAACTAAAACCAAACCTCAAGAACTGAGAGCTACCCAGGGACTGGACTCCACCGAGAGGTTCTTTCTCTTACGTCATTTCAATAATAAATCTAAGTGTTGAAATTAAGATAATTTAGCCACACATAATAACCAGACCAATAAGAATGAAAAATACAAGATAAAAATATTTTTTTATAAAATTATTAATTAACAAATAATCAATTGTCTTCCTCGATCAATTTTCAGTTTGACCATATATTACTTTTCACTTATCTTTTCTCTCACCGTCGTCAAAGAGATAACCCCAACTGTCATGGTGTTTTGTTTTGTTTTGTTTTATATCATGTATTTTGAGATTCAATATCAATAATTATTATGAATTAGTTGTGGTGAAGCTTATGCCCCTAAGATCTAGAATTATGGATCTTTTATAAAAATATGTTCATCTCGTATCCCTTGCCATCAGCACAACACAATAGTTTCATTGTTAAATCATGAAGGATGAAGCTACAAAAAATTCTGGATTTCAACATTGACCACCAACTGTCAAACAGGCCAAGTGCTGAACTCAGGATTTTAACATTGACTGTCAACTACCAAATCAAGCCAAGTGCTGAATCAACTATCGAAAGGTATATGTTAAATGGTTGATCATCAACATATCCCAAAGCAACTATATATCTAGATATGTTGAATGTCTGCTGACAACATATGCAGATCAACTGCCGATCAATAGTAAACTCCATGAGTTGTCGATCGACTACTACATAGAACAAGTTTGTCCGTGCTGACGGCTGTTGTGTTTCACCTTTTGCCAACAACATAGTAGAGTAGTTGCTAAGACCGATACATAGATTTCCTGTTCTATTGTAGTATCTGAACATAGAATGATTTATTCTCTTTGTTTAGTATAAAAGTTCTCTCACTTATATAGTAGAGGCAAGCTTTCTAAGCCGTTGATTGTATCTGCCGAATTGTAAACTTTGTAGAAACAGATTAATCAAGTGAAAACTTTGAAAGAACTTATTATATATTTAATTCTACTCAAAATATTTGGGTTGTGATAGTAAATAACTAACTTAGATTCCGCATATGTTAGTTACTGATCTAAGAAAAGTTCTTGTTTGTGTAAACCAACCCGATCCAACAAGTGGTATTAGAGCTTTGGCACTTGATTTGCTTGAAATCATTTTTCAACAAATCACTTGTTTCTTCGTTTGATCACAGTATCAAACACCACCTTTCCTCATATCTCCCTACCCTCTCAATATGACTGTTGTAGCCATTTCTAGTAAATATGATTTGGAGAATGGGATTCAGACCAAACCTCCCATTTTTACTACAAATGACTATAATACCTTGAAAATCCGAATAGAGGATTTCATAAGGAATCAATATATAAGACTTTGACTCTCTATTCTAAATGAAGCATATGTCCCCATAGTCTAAGCTGCTGGTGAAGGTGGAGCCATGATTCCTAAAGATTCTACAAAGTACTCAGATGAAGATTTGAGGAACATGGATGTGGACTCGAAGTAATTGTTGCGGATCAAAATGAGTATACCCAATAGCATCATGTATGGCTTTAAGAAGTTCATATTTACTCAAAAGTTATAAGAAGATTTAAAAGATAGATTTGAAGGAATAGAGGACATGAATAAAAAGAAAAAAGATATCTTGAAATAGAAGTTTGAAAAATTTGGTTTCATAAAGGGAGAAACCATGACTACTTCATATTTTAGTTATGTTGAACTTCTAGGCTTAGTAAATGAAGTTAGAGTGCAAATGGAGAATAATAATATTCTCATAAAGTTCTTGAGATATTTACCAAAGAACGGACAGTCTACACTATGTCAATCTAAAAAATTGAGAATCTGAAGACAATGAGTTTTGAGCAGTTATATGGTATCCTTAGTGCTTATCAAACGGAGATGGATGTAGATGAAAAATTCCTAGGTAGATCTTCAAACTCCGTAAAGTCATCAGCTAATGGCCCCTATGCATGAGCCAGTTCACTATCACTCCCATTCCCAAATCTATCAAACTCCCATGGTGACTCATCAATCACCTATTATCACCTACCCTGGATCTCCAACTGCTGAATCTCAATCATCCCTATCATTTAGCAGATGGAATCAGCCAGCCTCACTATCCTTTTCATAATCATATCCCACAAACTCTACTTTGAATAATGATCAAGCCAACTTCTTTTAACTCTCTGAATAAGAACTGAAGTGTATTAATCCAGATGACCTTAAAAAATGGATATCAACTACCAGATATCACTAATATCCTTAAAGGACAAGCTGTTTCAGCAAAAAACTAGGAGAAATTTCTGAAGCAAAGAAGATTTGGATTTGGGTTTGACAAAAACAAGGTGAAGTGCTTTAACTAAAACCAACTAAGACACTTTTCCAAAGAATGCAAAGCCCCAAAGTCTAACCTATCTCTTCCAAAATCAAAAAACATCCACAACACTCAACTCATCAAGACCCTCTCTCCTAATTCAGCTAGATAAATACAATAGAAGTTACTTCAGGAGAAGAGGTGATTGACTGGAGCTTCCAAGTGAAGATGTTACACCCATCAACAATGCATTGATGGCTGGAAGTTCAACCTCCTTACCTCAGGTAACATCTGGAGCCTCTTGTACCCCTAAATGTATAGTAAAGGTTAACTTTTACAAAAATCATAATTTGGATCTCATAAAAGATGTAGAATCAATCAATCTTGTTAAAGTTGATTTTAAGAAAACTGACCAAGCTTAAAAGGATAAAATAATATAGCTAGAAAAGATTTTTTCACAACTAAAACATGAACAAACCAACTTAGAGACCCAAATTGATGATCTTTTGAGTAGATTAAAATCAACACAAGGTGATTTAGCCATAGCTAAAACCTATGTTTATAAATATAATATTCAAACTGAAAAGTTTAAAAAATTTACTTGCATTTACGAAAAACACCCAAAATTATATCATACCAAGACAGGTTTTAGGTATAATTCTATGGAACCTCCAACAAGATATATTCCCATATATACCCCTAAGTGCAACCTTAAGGTAAAGAAGCAAGTATCTGCCAAACCAATATGTACAAAGAAATATGTTGAAAGGATTGAGACAGAAGAGAATGAGGATAAAGATGGAAAAGTTAAATATGCAGATAAAGAGGATTAGAAGAAAGAGAAGGAGTAGGATAAAAAAGAGGAGAAAGATAGAAAGAAAAAAGATCTGAAAGCAAAATAAAAAATGGATGTGATTAAGAAGATAAAATTTGTAAAAGAAAAGTCATCTTCTGCCTCACACAGTGGAGTCAGATTCTTCTATCAAAACAAAGCTTCAATCAAAGGACAACTGCAACAATAAAAACTACTCCAGAAGTTGTTATGTAGGAACCTCAGAATCTTCTGAAATAAGACCACAACCATATATTCATAAGTACATTGCTATAGCAGTTGAAATTCATAACAAAAGGTTTGAAAAGAAGAAAAAAGACTTGTCCACTCTTGCTAATCAAAAGAAAAACAAGATGGGTGGAACCAAGGAAGGGAAAACTAAGAAAAAGAAAAAAGAGCTACAAGAGATCAGACAGATTTTAAAGTTAGCAAAGTAGAAGATAAAAATCACATGCGTAATATGTGGGGAAGATAGTCACTTTGCAAAAGATTATCAATACAATCTCATAGCTCATTCCTTCGAACATTCCAAACGCTCCAAAAAGTCTGCAACTGCCAAATGACTATTAAACGAACATATTTAGCAGAAGAATCACTCACGTGCCGAAATCAAGAAAAAATCAGCACCCATGAATGGTCTTCCGACTAACTCAGCTGTTGCATATCAAAAGAAAATGAAGAAGTTAGAGAACCCTTCACCATCTCCAAAAGCTTCAAATGGCCACACCAAAAAAGATGATATTAAAGAATCAGGCAAAGCCAAACAAAAAGCCCGGGAACCAAAGACATTTGTCGAAACCTTAGTTGACCCAAAACAAACTCTCACCCCCTTAGCAGTTACCATTCACTAAAACTACTAAACATTAGAAAACCCAAGATTAAACAAGCTTGGGTCCCCATTCATCGTAACCAAATAGTTTATGTGTAGGATCATCCACCGACCATAACTAACTTATGGATTGTGGAAAGTGGATGTCCCCGATGCATGAATCTAGAATCATATAACGATGGATCTATTATAGAAATGTCCACTCATGTTGATCAAAAGGAAAACAAAAAGATGAGTGGAACCAAGGGAGGGAAGACTAAGAAGATAAAGAATAAGCTACAAGAGATTAAGCAGATGCTGAAGCTAGCAAAGCTGGAGATAAAAATTATATGCCTAATCTCCGGGGAAGATAGTCATTTTGCAAAAGATTGTCAATACAATCCCATATCACACTCATTCCAACATTCCAAACTCTCCAACAATTCTGCAGCTGCCAAACGAGTATTAAAAGAACATATTTAGTAGAAAAATAACTCAAGTGTTGAAATCAAGAAAAATTCAGCACTCATGAATGATCTGCCGAACAAATCAACAGTTACAGATCAAAAAGAAAAAAAGAGGTTGGAGAACCCTTTACCATCTCCAAAAGCTTCAAAGGGTCACACCAAAAAGGATGATATCAAACAATCAAGCAAAGCCAAACAAAAAGCCTGAGAATCAAAGACATCTTCTGAAGCCTTAGTTGACCCAAACCAACTCTTAGTCCCTCAGAGTTACCATTGACTTAAAACTACTAAAAACTAGAAAGACCCAAGACTAAACTAGCTTCGGTCCCCATTCATCACTAACCAAATTGTTTATGTGTAGGATAATCACATGCCAAAACTAACTTGTGAATTGTGGATGCTCCCGGCACGTGACAGGTGACAGATCATGCCTGCTGAATCTAGAATAATATAATGGTGGATCTGTTGCCTTTGGCAATGATACAAAAGTAGGATACATTACTGACAAAGGGATAGTCCATAAATGGCAAGTAAGTGTTGATAAGGTGAACTATCTGAAAGAGTTAATTTATAATCTACTAAGCGTGTCTTAGTTATGTGACCAAAAGCATAACACTCTTTTTATAGAGCATGAATGTATTGTTTTATCCCCATTTAAAATTCTAAATGATAAAATACTTTTAAAAGCTCCCAGAAAAGAAAATATGTACATACTCAACATGCAAAATGTATCACCTTCAGGAAATATATCTTGTTTAGTTTCCAAAGCTTCCTTGAATGAATCATCTCTGTGACACAAGATATTTGCACATATGAATCTCAAAAACAAGAACAAACTAGTTTAGAATGGGTTAGTCACTTGACTACCGGATAAGGAGTTTGCATGTGCTTACCACTTTTGGTATTTTATTTTCATCCTTCTTCTTAACAACATATTCTTCTCCCTTAATCTCTTCCTGATTAGACGTGCTACCGATGATCTTATCATGTCTCAAGGCCCCGAGCATAAACCTTGTGCTCTAGGTTTATCATGGTTTGCATGTGTAATTTACCTTTGAGATTATATCATTCTTGTTAAACTAGCAAGTTGAGACATATGATGTTTGTAAGTTCTTAATGCTACCTTTCGTCTCATGTTGGAAATATTTGTGCTAGTGGGTAAGGAATTTTACGATATCTTCTAAAAACATTACCCGGTTACT
Organism: Flaveria bidentis; assembly: GCA_018326385.1. Classification (NCBI taxonomy): domain Eukaryota; kingdom Viridiplantae; phylum Streptophyta; class Magnoliopsida; order Asterales; family Asteraceae; genus Flaveria; species Flaveria bidentis. Next base: position 21,867 of record BJCM01271848.1, on the reverse strand, counting down.
TTTGTTTTGTAGGCCTCAGAAGAGAGACAACGGGGGTGAATGAGCTTGTTTTGTGCTTAAAGTTCTCCGGAACGGGATAAAAGATGCAAAGTGATTTTTGGATGACTTCATGAGTCACCCCTTCTCAAAGAGTTTGATCAGCTGCACATTGTGATGATGGGAACCGGAGATCTAGTAATCTCGTCTTCTAGAAAGGATTTGGGTGAGTTTGATTCTTGGATTATTGGAGTGGTTTACGTGTAGTAAAATATCTTGGCATATAATGGTTAAAATTTTCGTATCCAAACTAGTTGTGCTAATATTATTAGTGTCATATGTAACAAATAAAGTGATAAAATATGAAACTACTTTGACATGTAATGATTAGGCTTAATTGAAGTGGGGTTCATTTCTTCATGCCATAGAAATACGAATGATATTATTACTTAACCTTAGTAAAATAAAGAGGGAGAGTTAATAATAATTTATTAATGATAGCGTTAATAAATTGTAAATTAAATTTTAAATACAAAATTGATTCCATAGAGAATATCTTTGATTTAATTCAGCCTATTATATGAATATATATATATATATGGTGCAATAACCTTTTATATTAAGAGAATTGTAATGACACTAGACTTTTAACTGTTCTAGTGTGCACTCTATCTAATTTTTCTAACCAATCATAGTTACAACTTACAATTGAAATGTTATTTTAAGCTCCAACCATTATATCTTAAAATGTAAGTTACGGTGATAAAAGTATCAATTATAACTAAACGCATATGTCATTCACAATGTTGAATCAGATTGTGTTATCCTATAATGAGATTTAACTCATAGATAAAAGCAAATCATTACTTGATTCTTTTATCAATAGTTCAAATCTTATTAGGATAAAAAGGTTAAAGAAGTATATTAAAAAAGTTAATAAAGTGATTCTATTAACAACCTAGTATGTTTGTAATAAATATTCGATATTTAAGATAAAAAATTATACAAACAAACCATGAAAACACGAGATGACATAATCATTTCACATAAGTTTTTAATCAAAACCGAGAAAGCAAACATAAGTGTTAAAGTTAAGATGATCTAGATCAATGAAACCTAACAAGAAAAAAAAAAGTAGAGTGAAAAAATAAATTAAACTGTCATCCTAAATCTCTATTTTGTCTATATATTACTTCGAGTAAATTACACGGATGAAGCTGAGCTTTTTCAAAGTTTAATTTTTTGGTTCGTAGGAATAGAAACACATTTTTAGTCCAAATGTTTAGAAAAAATGTAACACATTTCATCTCTTAGTTAGATGGTTAGTTAGATGGTTGTTAGAATTTCCATTAGATGAGTGTATAATTACCTTATTACCCTTTCATTTTAAAAAAATAAAAGAAAGAAAAAGATATTAAAGATGTAATGGGTCCACACTTTTAGACTAAAAACTAGAAAGTAAAGTTGTAGTTTCCTTCTACCCTAAACGTCACCGAAAGATCTTTCTTCAAGCTTTATTATCACCAACTACAAGTCCTCCGTCCAACTAGAAAATCATGTACTCAGGACACGTAAATAGTGGGAGATAATGAGTTAAAATTTACTATGAGCAAATTGTTTAGAGTTAAAGTCAGAGGGTTTTTTTAACAATAGGTTTCCTTCTGAGGTAGTTGGGGGTGTGATCCCAATTGACAAACGAATAGTTAGGCCCGATTGATATAACACCTATTTTCTGAAGCAAAGTTGCATATTTCATTCAAAAAATACTACGAGTCCTCCGGTCATTGGAATTTGTTATCGATGCGCTGGTGATAACCTTCTCGAACTTCATTGGCCACTGTTACTGCAATGTTCAACCTCTCTTGCACCTCCTACTTCACCGATCACCATATCTATCGCCTTAGTATCTCCACATCTGGTCACAAACATCACATTTTCTTTTTTGTTGGTCTTCTTTCTTGACCGATACCAAATCTACTGATGATGAATTGAATTCAAACCACCACAATCACGCTACCACCACAAGATCTAACTCGCTTGTCAGTGGCGGAGCTTGAACTATCTCGTAGGGGGGTGGGGGCGAAACTAATTTTTTTTAGGGGAGCGAACTCGATATTTATATAAAAATTTAAACTACCAGGCCAAAAATTTACATTTTCGGGCTAAAATTTAACATTA
>BJCM01271848.1:0-19693 GCA_018326385.1 Flaveria bidentis | reverse complement strand
AAAATAGGGCCCCCCCTCCCCCCCGCAGCCCTATTGATGCTCCGCCAGTTGTGTGTGCAAACCAAAGGACAAAATTGCATCACTTTCACCATCATCGAATTCAATAAAGTGTAGCACAATCGAACAAAAGCCATGACTCAAGAAGCTTGAATTAGTTTTGAATTCGTGATAACTAAACAAAGACGTTGAAGTAAATGGAAACACTCTATTGAGTTTTGATTGAATGAACAAATTACAAATCTAAAAGTAGGGATTCAATTTATGATTTAAAATCTAGAGTAAATTACTGTTTTTGTCCCTGAGATTTGACGAAAATCATAGGTTCAGTCCAATAGTTCATTTATTATATTGACGGTCCAATAGTTTTAAGGTTTGTTTCAATTTCACCCAAATCACTAACACTGTTAAAAGAATTCTGTTAAGTTGGTGTAAATTGACAATGTTACCCCTTTGATTAAATTTAAAAAATTAAAAAAAAAATCTTCCACCTCCATACATCATCATCATCTTACCCTCATCTCCATCTTACCATCATCCCCATTTGTTCTAATCTAATCATCATATCTCGTTCACCACCACAATCGCTCATCGAAACCACCATCGCTCACTGCCATAAGGTTCGCTCACCGCCACGAGGATCGCTCACCGCCTCCTACTACAACATATAGAATTGTTGAAATGGGTAGTGGATCGTTTTCACCGGAACCACCATCGCTCACCACACCAACCACCACTAGTAATCGTCGGAACCGACTGAAATGGGTGGTGGCCGCTTTTCCGACGAACAAAGAACACCTCACTGTTTCAAAGACGATCCCTACAATCTCACCCTCCATAGATTTCAGATCTTCATAGGATAACACCCCTTTATTGTTCCAACCTATTAGATCTGCCCCTCAACCTGCATATCTCCATCTCCCCCTCTCTCTCTCCCTCTCTCTCTCTCCTTTTCTTTTCGAATTCTAGGCGCCACAGGTGGTAACAAAGTCCTTTTTGGCCGAAAGAAGTTTAGATGATGGAACCCCCAATTCAAAGAAGATGGAGATGAAACCCTAAATCAAGGTGTCCCCGATAGGTTTTAGGTGGTGATGGTGTCGCCGACGGGTTTTAGGTGGTGGTGGTGAGCGATGGCGGTGGTTGTGGTCGACGGGTCTAGGTCGTGGTGGTGTGGCTGACAGGTTTTAGGCGGTGGTGGTGAGCGATGGTGGTGGTCGTAGTCGACAGGTCTAGGTTGTGGTGGTGTGGCCGATAGGTTTTAGGTGGTGGCGGTGGTGGTTGTGGTCGAGAGAGAGGGAGGGAGGAGAAGAGAAGATAAGAGAGAGGGTGTATGACTGTGTGAGATATGAGTGGTGGGGGTGAGGATGGGGGTGGGTTTTTAATATTCAGGGGCACAATAGTCTTTTTACATGATTTAACAGACCAAATACTAACGGTGTTAACACCTTGGGTGAAATTGAAACAAACCTTAAAACTACTGGACCGTCAATGTAATAAATGAACTATTGGACTGAATCCGTGATTTTCGTCAAACCTTAGGGACGAAAACAATCTATTATATCTTTTGATTTTTGATTGGATTAAAAGAAAAACGGTGCGGTTTGTTTAGTGAAATTCGAGATTAGAGTCGCTAGAAATGTAACCGGAAGTGCGAACCAGCTAGACTATAGAAAAATGTAGGGTTGGGGTGTTTTGGTAATTTTATATTTACTGTATTTGTTTCTTTTAAATGGAAGAGTAAAAGAGTAATTCTACACCCATTTAACAAACATTTTGAAACGCAATCTAACCGAGTGACAAAATGTGTTACGCTTTTCCAATCATTTAGAATAAACAAACAACCTTTTATTTCTAAAGACCAAAGGTGAAATTTCAATAAAGTTTTGAAACCATCCATATAATTTACTTATTACTTCTTACTTTTCATTTCTCCCACTATCGTCGAGTAGATACCCCCGAGTGTGATTGGGTTTTGTTTTATTCACATTCAACTAGATTATAAACATGTATAATATATTATTTAAATAAAATTATTAAATTAACAATTAGTAATTAGTATGTAGAAATTATAAAATAAATTTTGAAATAAGATGTGATTTGAAATTATACAATTAGTAATTACTATCTTAAATAACAACACGATAAAAACATTTTTAAATCTTTCACCTTCAGTAAACGTTGTATTCCATTTTTTGAAAAAAAAAACTGTATTTTAAACAACTGCATTTTTAAAAAAAATATGTATTAAAAACGTCATATTAAATCGTATTTAAAAAAGATTAAATTTGATAATAACAAGAAACATGTTTTAAATTATTTAAAAAAATTGCATTTTAATTATGATATTATATCATTAAATCGCTAACTTGCTATGATAGTGTCGCATAAATATGGCTTAGAAGATATGCGGAAAAGAAATATTTTGTTTTATTTAAGAATATTCTCGGATTAAATATTAATAATTATTACAAATTAGTTGTGATGAGGCTCAATTCCCAAGATCTAAAAAGTATAGAAAAGTTTATTCTCTTGCCATCACCTCAACAAGGCTGTTTCATCTTTTCCTGCATAATTAGAAACATGCGTTTGTGAGGTTCTTCTCTAGAATCTTGTCCATCGTAAAACAAATTGTGATTTTTTCTTCTTTAATCCTTTAAATACATTCCAGTGCCCTTTTTAATCCCTCGTAATCGCACTCATTGCGATATTTAAGGATGAAACTACTCAAAACATATTTAACTCTTGGTTATATTGTTTGTTAAATATGCTTATGAAATATAAATTTTCTAGTCAAAGAAAGAGTTCACCATCGACAAATGTGATATTCGTAGTTCTAATACACACTCTTTTCTAAGAACAAGACAACTTCTGATAACCTGCACACTTATGATTGATGGTTCCACTTCTAATGAGAAGCTAATTTCTATGTGATTTCATTATGTATATTCTAATAAGTGGTGGAACAACATTAACTTTGCATTGGACAAAGTTACATCAACCTATTAGTAAGAAGAGGACCGACATTAACACTAAGGGGCCGTTTGGTTGTAAAGAATGTAATGAAATAGAGAAATTAATATAATTTTTAAGTAAAATTATGTTTTAATAGATAATGAAATGTAAATCCAAGAGAATGTTTTTCAACTCAAATTCCAGTGATTGTAAGATTTCAAATTCTCTTTCTAGGTGAAAGGATCTTAAAATCTCACAACCAAAAGAATTTAAGATAAAACATTCTCTTGGGTTTACTTTTAATTGTTCACTTAAATATGATTTTACTTGAAAATTATACTAGTTTCTTAATTTTATTTCATTCCTTCCAACCAAGCCCCCTCTAAATTTAAAGCAAAAAACCACTACCCGCCTACCCATTACCACCCAACCATCATCTACCGCCACTTTACTCCTCAAGGCAGCATCCGACCTCAATCAAAGCCATACAGCAACCACCCTTAACGTTACTATCTACACAATCAACACCCATTCAACATCCTATGGTCACCCAGTCACGTGTTGGTGTCAACAAGCCCAAAGTTTCCCCAAGTTAATGATATACTTCGATTTTGTTTGTCTTGTTTCATGTTTTAGTATACAATTAGAGAGGTAAACCCTAAAATAAACAATTAAGATAGCTTTTCTACACAATTAACACCCATTCAACAACATCTCATTGTCGCATTGTGTAACTGAATAGCTTTAGTTTGTTATTGATCATAAATCCTATGATAATTTTTCTAATGTTTGTTCTATTATGTTGAACTTTGAGCAGTTGGCTATGGTTCTTAGTATAAAGACTCTCAATGTAACAATTGATAGATCACACCTTCACACTTGAATATTACTATTGTATCGTAACTTTTAACTTTTAAGTAAAATATACGAACAACCTGAAGAAAACCTTGTTTACTATTTCATTGTTCTATAGAGTTGTTACTTGTGATTAAAAGAAATTATGTATCTATTAATTACATCACAAAAATTGTTGTGTTTTAAATGTGTATAGATCCAATAACATTGTACCTATACAAATAACCCAAGTAGATTTTGTTACACGACAAGTGTTGCTCCGAATGGTCAAATACAGGTGATAAACGCACCATATGTAGTAAAAGTTCAGTAGTAAAGTATTATAATATGTGCCTAAAAATGCAATAACAATTGTTATTAATAAATTTCTGACGAATAATATCATATCTTTTCATTACTAACTACAGACCAATCGTTCAACGACAATAATTTCTATTAATATTGTTTGAAATATCATTTTATCGTTTAAAGTATTAACAAAAAGAAATTATAAAAAATATAATTGTGAAAAATTAAATACAATATATATGTACACAAGTGCATACAAAATACAAAGTAGCTACTTACGAAAGGATCTTAGGATGGTGGTGTAGGGTCTCCCGATCATGTTTGTCTTGCATGTTGTTTCACGAATACTTGTTAATGGTTTCTTAGAGGAACTACGTCATATGTCAACCTATGTTTACAAGGTGGCAATCCATAGAAATTAAACAAATTTAAGTATTTATTATTGAAGATCTTTACACATATATACATTATATTTATGATGTACCTCTATATTTGGATGAGGAATGTATGACCTCCTAGCACTAGTTCTCTCATGCTCACTGATAAAGGTATAATGGTGATCGATAATGGTCCTACCATCAATATGTGTAATTTCTTCTAGACTCCAACACTTACAAATGCATCTAGTTAACAATGGGCATGTTATGATTTGAAGATGATAATTTTATGCAACTGGCTGCTTGAAAAAGAAAATGTAAACGAATTAAAGGTAAAATGATTTGTATAATTGGACTTGAAAAAACATTCGATTTAGTTTATAGTTAGTTGAAATCACAACTAAATTAATCATTCATAAACTACAGAAATCTCTTATTCTTATTCACTTTTTGATATATATATGTGTACATTATATAAATTAATTAGGTTAGAGTTCATTAATTAGGTTAGAGTTCATGTATTACATGGGTGGAATAAATAAAATATATTTAAATCATTAGTTTTATAAATATTATATTTTTAAATGTTATTATCCATTGATGAAATAAAAATATAATGAATATTTAAAAGTTATAACACATAATGAATTAAAATTATTACTCTATATTTAATATGTATTAAGAAATTATTAAAATAAGTACAATTATTTTTTATCGTTTAATAGTTTAGTTTACTTATTTACAATAAATATAATTTAATATGAGAGAGAAAAGAAACACAAATATAAATATATTTTTAAACATATTTTAGTTAAAAGGAAAGTTAAATTAATTGTTTTTATAATTTTTGTATTTATTATGAGATAGATGCGGGAAAATGATTTTTTTGATATGTTACAATGATAACACGTGTCATTTGATATGCTAAAATGATGACACGTGTCTTAAGAAAACCTTTTTTTTATTATAGGTTATAAATTTAGGTTATATAAATTTAAGTTTAAATGAGAACAGTAAATAATAATTATTTACGTTTTGAGTAAATAATTGAATAATAAAAATAAATCATTCAAGAAAACATATTTTATAAATGATTTTTATGTAAATCTACAACCTGTTAGGTTCAGTTGCAAACCGCAGGTTAATTACTAGTTATTATTATAAGTTAAAATATAACATCTTTATATGAACTTATTTGTGTTAACTGACATATGTATATTTTAAAATTTTACACGCGTAAGCTTACCATTTATGCACGTAAAAGTTTTGACTATTTACATATGTAAATTTATACGAAAACATGTATATTATTGCATATAAACTCATATAAAAATGTGAAGTTTAATAATAATTAGTATTAAACCCCCGCGTTGCCGAGAGGCGTAAAAACTTGTCAAATAATACCAATGTCATACTATCGTAAACGACCACAACACCGGAAGAGCTCGCATTAAAATATAAATAAAATCAAAAGAAATATAGACATAAAAACGTCAAATTACACACGCAAACGAAAAACATTAAATGCAAAAACTAAATCGATCTATGACCCCGCATGTTACGAGAAGCAGTTAAATGAAAAAAATAAGCATAACAACGTAGAACCATACACACACATTACAACGTATTAACTCTCAAAGTTTAGACCATATAAAAGATGAAAAGTGTAGAGGAGTAAAATTAAAAGTATGGGTTAAATAGTAAAAAATGTAAAAGTATTGTGTTTAAAGTAAAAAAAATTAAAAGATAGAAAAAAGGCATGTATAACCTTCAATGCTTAGTGTACAACAATTAATGCAATTTTAGGTTGGTAATTAATAATAATTAAATGTTAGTAATGTGGTTAGTGTAAGGAGTTTTTATTATTTTTCTTCTTGAGTTCTTGAAGTTCTTACAATATGTAAGATTTTTCATTTGATTTTTACCCAATCTAGATATCCAATAGTAAGGATACAGTTAGATCGATGACGTTGAAGTTAAGGTCTAGCGGCCTAAAAACTAGTGTGCTTTCTCTTTCTCTCTATCCCCCCTGTTTCTCTAGGGTTGATGCATACTAGTGTGGGGTTGCAAACGAACCGAACAAACGCGAACAATACATTCTTCGTGTTTGTTCGTTAAGAAATAAACTTGTTCATAAATTGCTCAAGAACACTTACCAAACGAGATTCATTATTCGTGTTAATTCATTAAGAAAATGAACATGTTCATGAACTATTCACGAACACTTAAATAACGCAAATGAACACAAATAAAAGCAAACGAACACACACAACTATTTATGAACATAGCGACCACAATAAAACTCATGTACACAAATGAATACAAATTATTATAAAATTGTTTTAGAATAAAATTTAGATTTTATTACAAACATTACACAAAATCAGTTAAAAATAAATAAGTACTTTACATAAATATAAAAAATACTTGATATAATAGTCATAAAAATAATTGTCACAAAAATTAAGATATAAACGAACACATTATCAAACTATTCACGAACGGACATTAACGAACATAAACAAACACATTATCGAACGTTCACCAATATAAATGAACGAATGCGGCTTGTGTTCTAGTTCATTCATTTAACTAAACGAGCGTAATTTTTTTGTCCTTGTTTGTTTATTTACTAAACAAACGAACATAAACAAACTTTCCGTCGAACGGTACACGAACTGTTTGCTGAACATTCAGTTCGTTTGTAGCCTTACTAGTGTGCATCCCTTGTAGGGTTGTCGTATTGACATATAATGACTCGTCTTGTCTTTTGTGTCACACCCTCAAATCCACGTGAAGAGTATAACCGCGAGTCGTGTGAACAAACAAGGATCGTTGCCAAACCCAATTGTACTACCCAATATTTCCCGCTAATTATCCTTAATTAACTATCCAAAAGAATAAGGCTTTCAATGGTAAATTATATTATGTAACATGCAATACACAAACTTATAAAGTAAAGCATTTTAAGTATGATTTCACCCCAAAATAAGAATAAAAGTGGAACAATTAACTCACCTTAGGCGTATGCAAGACTAGAATATCGAGCTAGAAAGTAAAGCAACTCGTCACAAGCTACCTAAAGCATGTGAGTACATGAGTACGTGAAGGAGGGTTGGTTCATTATCTAATCAATCTCATTGATTCATATGTTTTAGAAGAGTTGACTAAGTTTGATCCATATTGACTCGATTGACCCGTTGGTGACACATTAAGTGAAATCATGTTAATTTGTAATTAACATGCATGTTTGAAATTCATAAGTTTTGTTCAATACATTCACGTATTTCACACTAGCAATTTCCATACTAGCAAAACATACCATACAACACATAAATTCACAATAACATCCAAATTGTACATTTCAAGTCACCACATAACTAACCATTATAAGTTACATATGCTACTATCATACAACCTAGATGATACACATGGGTTTAGACCACTCATCACATGCCATGTGAAGTAAACTTGCAACTTCACATACTAAACTAATATGTTGTTAAACATATATACTTTTATACATATTATCCTCCGTTTTTATGAACATTTTGCATAAATTATTTTGAATTGCTACTTAAAACAATAATTATGTCAATTTGCAGGATTATCCGGAAGATAAATGATCAAAATACACATTATATTATCCTCCGTTTTTATGAACACTCGCATAAATTATCTCAAATTGATACTTAAAAACATTAATTATGTCAATTTATAGGATTATCTAGCTTTCTGAAAATAAATGATCAAAATACACATTACTTGAAAGTTTTCAACAGAAAATAGGCAAGCACAGATTGTGCCCCAAGAAGACACGATCGTGACAGCTTGTATTTCTAAGATGGTAGCCCAACACAAGCATAGGCACAACATGTGCCCTTGAAGCCAACGGATCAGTACGGCCGTGCCACAAGAGACACAACCTATGCTCCTATTCCTGAAGACCATAACCTATATAAGCTGAGCCACAGCTTGTGCCTTGATAAAAGTCAAGCCAACATGGGCATGTTTGTACCAGGCACGCCCATGCCAACATGTCAAATTCAATTAGACATATGATAAGGGTACAACTTGTATACGAACCTAAAGATTCCAGAAGATCAAAGGTGGTCGACAAGAAGGATAGCCAGCCCCTCTTAAGCATGGTCTTGCATATACCTAGTGTGTCGTGCTCCTTAGGGATGGTCGTGCCTATCAACTTTCAACCTATAAATAAAGCCTCATTTCTTGATTTAAAGGGTCGACATTTTTTAGTTAAAACCCACTCTTCAAGAACGTCTTCCTAAAAGGTTTTGAAGGGTTGGAAGCAAGTTTTGAAGGCTAAACAACATTAAGGAAGAATAAAGAGGGATCTAAAACACATTCTACTTGATTTTTGTTCATGTCTTGTTTCTTATCATGAATTTTGTTAATCTACCAAGTGTTTGTGTTGTTCTTGTAAGCCTTATGGGCTAATTATTTATTATCATGAATTTTGTTAATCTACCAAGTGTTTGTGTTGTTCTTGTAAGCCTTATGGGCTAATTGTTTATTATCATTTGGATTTAGATGAAACCTTACTCATCTCAGCAATTGTATGGATTTAATGGTGATGATAACGCAAGTGTTATGATGATTTTATGATTATTTTTCAATGAATATGTATGCTTGTTATGTTTGATTTGTCATATTGATCTTATGCATTTTTTATTTATGTTGGTTGAAAGACTTGTATTTATTGAACTTTCATTCATATCTTGTATAGTTCCATGCAACTATGTAATTTTACTAGTAATAGTGGATGAAGATCATATGGTTTTGATAGTAAGACAATTGTGCATCCTTGCATACATGTTTGGAAAAACTAGCGTGTGTGCTAAAAGTTATTTATGTCATTGTTTAAGTCATTGTTATGTTGATTTAAAATTTGTTAGCGTGAATCTCTAATGACATTTTCATGACATGATAAGCTTAGGTTGAAGAAGTGCATAAAATCTATCTACTTAATATAACTTGGGGTGTTTAGTGTGTTCATATCATATATAGCTTTCCTAAAAGTTATAGAATTAGATAACCTTAATTGGAATCTACTTAATATTTATATCATTTGCTTAATTTTGTCTTTTGGGATTATTGCATGCTCTTAGGTAGTTAAAGTGTAACTTATCATTTTATCTTTTCAAAAGATCATAGGATTAATAAACCTTGATGGAAATTTTAATGCATAATTATGTTAAATGAGACCTCAACGTAGATCATATTTTTGTTGAATTATAGCTAAGTGGATTAAAAAATTTTATTGATATTTTTCTTGCTCGATTATCTTTATTATTTCAACCTTTTGCTTTTCTTTACTTGAATGTTATATTAGTTTAAGTATTAATATCTCAAATTATTCAGCTAGGACATTATAAAGATTAAGTATCAGGATCTGTTTTATTCATGGATCGATATCCGGTTCTTACCAAAATATATTCTGTTATACTATAGGTACACTTGTCTATTGTGTTTAATTTCAGTCCCAACGCAAAGGCCATTTTTAAAACTTAAATTTGTGTAATTTTCCCAACAAAATATTATATATATTTACACATATCATAAACCATACCAATCCTATTAAGTAGGGGTCTTACATCTACATGTGTATGGTATTCATCATAATGTTATAAAGTACAAAGTATAAGATTGATTTAAATAGAATTTCTAGTTTTAACATGTAAATCAAGTATACCTATCTACAAGAAAGTTCAATCATCTAAACCTAATAACTAACTTTTTTCAAGTTAAGATAACATTACATTATCATTACATATGCATATGAGTTCAATCATCCTAATCTCACAAGTTCATCAAATCAAAATTCAAGTTTCCACCAAGACTAACTTATGCATTCAACATATTTAGCATAGCAAACACATATCATCATTCTCAATAATCATCCTAGCATGATCCTATTCTTCCATGCATATTCAAAATATATATATTCAATAATCACATTTACAAAGTTTCCTCATTAGGAGGATGGGATCTAAGTAATCCATATTTCATCAAAACCATCAATATTTTATTAAACATATGATTCATCTAACCAATAATAATCCATAGGGGTGTTAGTCGGGTTAGTTAATCAGTTTCGGGTTAATCGGTTCTAATCATTCGGGTTTTTTAGTATTGAAAGTCTACCCGAAACCCGATCTAAATTACATTCGGTTTAATCAATTTTAGGTTGTTTAAGTCGGGTTTCAAGTATTAAACAGTAGGCTTGAATTAGTAAATTCTAACACTTTTTCTTTTGAAATCTTATAAAATTAGGGAACCAAAATTAGCTTACTTTATAAGTTATATAAGTGCTTAAATATATAATTATATACAAACAATTTGTTTAATTTGGACAATCTAAACAAGTGTATACAAACAATTTACTTAATTATAATAGGTGTTGATTGGGTTATTCGAGTTAATCGGTTCAGATTATTCGAGTTTTTGAGGTTATAAAGTGTATCTAAAATCTAAGATGAATAAGAATCAATTTAATTGTTTTTTTGTTTGTTCAGGTATGGGTTGTTTGGGTTGGGTTTTTTCAAGTATGGTTAAGATCACGACAGACCGGTTAATTAGGTATGGATAAACTTGGCCGGCCTAAAGTATCATAATATCATAAAAAACATCAATGAAACTCAAAATCCAAAGTTCTTAGAACTAAAGTTTTCTCTTAAAACTTTGAGTAAGTTATGAACTACACATTCAAATCACAATTTTCTTGCACTATTCATGTAAACTATCAACAATAGCATCAATCTAGACCAACTACAACATTTAATTTCATCAATATCAAATTATAGGATTGAGTGGACAAACTAGGGTTTGTATATAATCCAAATTCATGAAAAATAAAAACTTGATGATAACCCTAAACATTTCTTCTCTCTTAATTTAAGGAGTAATCATCATGATGAATATAATTTGTTTTAATAAAAAAGAACCCTAGACATCAACCAATCAAGATGTAAGCTATTCGAGGGGTGTTCATTTTCCAATTCAAACAGTTATGAACCAAACCATTAACTAACATTTCAAAAAATTTCAAAAAATTAAAAAGTAACCCAATTTAAAGTATTCACAATTAACTCTCTGTCTTTATCCATATAATTAAACTGAAAATTACAATATTTTCTCTCTACTTTTCAATTATATAATACTTTATCTACCCTTATCATTACTTTTTTTATCTCTCCGCCACTTTCAAAAATATTAAAAAAATTATAGGAATCGAATAGCATTTCCTCAAATTTACTGATAAACAATAATATTTTATTTCTCCTTCATTCACAACCATTCAAAACTCTTTCATATAATATAAAAAACTCACTCATATTTTTAGAGATTTTATTGTGAATGCTAGGGAAGGTTGTCTAGACCAACCAGTTATAGGTTAACTTTTTGATGACTCTGTTTTGGTAGTTTGAACTGATTTTTTTCTTTTTTTATAACAGTTAATTTGTATTAATAAAATTAATATGATAAAAATAGTTCATAAACATGATACACATACATAATCACATATTCCAAAAAGAATTACAAATAACATTGGTTTACACAACACTGATTTCAACTTTCAGACTATCAGCTATACCATTAAACCATATAAACCTCAAATCGGGCGTACTTGTTTTGATTTGGGGCCAATGGAGCCTTTTTCTTAATGGTTTTTGAGCACTCTTATAATCAAGGTAATAATCCTATTTTCATGGTAAAATAACAAGATAAACAAGTGTCACTCGCTTGGCATATAATATGTCAACTTTTTTTAATGTTTCACAAAAATGAGAATAACAATTGCCCAGATATAGAAATCGGGTCCAGATAAACACAGCAATTAAAGCAAGAGTGACCCATAAGGAAACCTGGATTCTTACCATTGACATGTTATTGATTTGAAATGCATCTCAAGGGAGGAACTTCCTATATGGTCTGTTATTGTCTTCATCCTGCATATGCTGTCAAAATGATGCATAAAATATGAATGTTAATATATATTGTTTTATATATGTGCACAACTGCACATCAATGATCATGTAAAGCAATACACTTGGTGACACTGAAACCTTTCTAATGAAACAAGGAAGACAAAAGGTGGTTAATTGGACCCATCTACCTATGAGTGGGGTTGCTTGAGATTATTTTAAATCTCAAATGAGTCTGAAATAAATAAATTAGTTTAAGAGAATTTTTATTGCATATGACCTCTTAAAAATTGATTTATTTAATGATTTAATTATTATTGTAATAATTTAATTTCTGTAAGCTTATATAATGCATTAACAATTTATTAAAAAGAAAAAAGAAAAAAAGAAAAAAAGGGAGAAAGTGTTTTCAAAACACAACCCAAACTAAAATGACACGTTTTGAACTTGTGTTACCCTGTTAACCAACCAGCCTGAACCACCCATGTTGCCACCTCTATTCCCAATTATTCAAATCCTCATCCATGATTCCATGTGGACTCATAGGATCTGAATACTTTAGACAAACAGAAAAAATTATGAAAAAGTCGCTTTCAGAAGACGGACCCCAATGTAGTTATTTCTATAACCAATCAAGTTCAACATTATGAAAAAGTACTCACAATCTCTTTTAAATTTCCCTAACTAAGAACCTTAACCATATAAAATACTAACACGAGTCCTCATAATACATGTCCAACAGTACTATCATAACACTTGCCACTAGAAATAACATCTATGTAAAGGTCTAACATGGATACACACTAGCAACTCAAGTTATTGGTTCACATGTTGTTCATAAGGTAACATAAAAGCATACAAATACAAGCACTGATATCAATATTCAAACAAATATTAAAGTGAAGTTGCTTGAAGGATTAAATTGGTCCTTTCCCTTTTTCCTGTGACTAATTTTAAATACATTAGTTTCCACCATGGTTATTCACTAAATTATTGCGATAATTAACCATTAACTAAAGGAAATTTAAATGTGCAAGGATCGTAGCTTCTCATGTGAACAAACAAAAAATTCTTGCAAGGTAGCAATTTCCATTCTTTTCCAACTTTTGTAGGATGAAATCAGTAGGTGAGTGTGCAGCATAGCTAGTAAATGCCTAACAACCATAAATAAAATAGCACAACAAGATTAAAACAAGATAAGGTTCATATCAAACTCTCAGTAGTTTATCAACTCTTGCAAATGCTCCCAATATATTTCATTTTCATGCACTACCCAAAAACAGATTCAGATTTGACTCGAGCCAAAAATCACCCAAAAACATACTTCAACAGCAAATCATAAATCATAACCTAACAAACCAAACAAATTCCCTCTTACTCCAATTAATCATAACAGAAATCCTGCTTATGAAACCAAAACACAAAAACGACACACTTTCACCCTAACAAATAACATACATCTCCCGAACCCTAACTCTAATTCCGCTATCTTCAGACATCCAATCGTCTGATCGTTAATATCAATTACTAAAAAAACATCACTAATTCAGATCCCATACGAAGAGTCAATGAATGTGTATAAGAAAACCGTACAAATTCACGAACGGTGCCCTTGTAGACCAAATAAGGAATGGCGACGGCGAATATTCCGACGAGGGCTAGATTCCGACGAGTCCATCGGAAATTGTGCTCGAGATTCTCCCTTGCAGTGCCCCAATCTTCGATGAATTTGTTCTTGTTGGCCTCCATTCCTCCGCCCATTTTGCTTACCTCTTTGATCGTTCTTCCTCTGCTCTCTATCTCTCCCTCTCACACACCGAATGGGATGTTCAAAAATTGCTTATTTTTATTAATTTTTAATTTTTTAATTTATTAACTTATTAAAAAAAGTCAATGAGTTACTTAATTTTTTTTGTGCTATAATGATGAATGGTGACTACAGCTGTCTTGTACTTGAATTGGTTTTTAAGTTTGTGAACCATTACTTTAGGGCTCTTTTGGTGTTTCGCATGGAAGATGCAAAAATGGTTTTGTTAACCGATAGTAAAAAGCCGCTTTAACTCGTTATAGGCCGGTCAAGTAATCGAAGCTAACCGGTTACATCAAGTAGATTTTTAGACCATCTCAAAGCGATTGATAGTCGGACCAGTTTTTGGAATAATTGGTTATGATCATTAGCATAATTTATTATTTTTCAAACTATTGATTTGTTGATAGAGTTTAAAGAAAAGAAAGGTTGAAGAGAAAGAAAAATAATAATTAAAATGATAGAAAGAATAATAAATAAAATTTCATGTTTCTTGAAACGACATGTGTTGCTAAAAAAAGAAGAAAACCTTAGAACTCAATATCAGCAACGAAATTTCACACTTAGTCTTGTCATGAGATCATATTTCTTCCTGACTCTAGGGTGAAATTTTAACTATTATTTTGAAAGGCACGGGATCGTATTAAGACAAGATAGATTGCATCGAGTACCAAGGAGCTAGAGATAAAAGAAATACCAAAGTTTACTTGGACGTAAAGAACCAAAGTTTACTAGGACGTATCTTCGTAAATTAAGTACACCAAATAGGCCACCCCATATTTTTAAATTTAGCTTGAACTTTTTTAAGAAAATCCAAGGGTCCATCTCTTCTAAGAGTCTTAAGATGAATAAATATTGTCACACCCCGACCGACGGCGAAATCCTCGGGGCAGACGAATGTGAAACGATTGTTCATACCACATGGAACTAATAAGATGTAATAATATTAAATATCATTTTTATTGAACATTACAAGACAATTAAATAAATACAACACAAACAAGATATACACAACAACATAAGACTTTCAATTAACTAAGTCCAAGTCCTATATGAGCATGAAAAGATCTTCAAGTAGTAAACCTGAAACATGTTAAAAATAAAAAGGTCAACATAAATTTGGTGAGTTTCCATACACACACACACATTATATATATATATATATATATATATATATATAAAGGTTTACAAGTAGCAATTTATTTCAATGGTTATTAGTTAGCAAGTTTATAGAACACATACAGTTACAACCAAACCTCGACTTGAATACAAGTTTATAAGATTGGCGTACTTGGTTCCCATGATGAATAAGCATACGTCATCAGGAGTCGGCAATACATTGGCTTTAGCACCAAATAGGCTTGTTAGGCCCAAAGGTCTAAGACGTCGCCAGGCTAACAATAGTTAATGATTGTAAACAAAATATGTATCTCATATAAGACTTATAATAACACAAATAACCATGACAAAAAGGTAAAGATTAATTGCATGTATATTTACAAGTATCAAGATGTTTACAAGTGTAAGTTTATAAGGTTAACATGTTTCATTACAAAAGGTGTAAAATAAAGAAAAAAGTGGCATGAAGAACTCACATGATATATACAAGGTGATGATAAGAAATTAAACGAGGCTCCAACGATTTCTCTTACAAGTTGCCTAAACGTATTGATTCCAAGATTAAGTTCGATGATAAGATTAACAAGTTAGACGTGAACTAGGGTTTCAATTGGAGTTAGGGGGGTTTTAATATTTAAATCAAATAAAATATAATAATACAATCGTTTATGTTTTGGTTTAATAAAAAGATTATAAATCAATTAATACCTAGAATAATAGTAAATGATTCAATAATTTAATTTATTGATTTAATAAAGATTAAATATGATGTGTGAAAAGAAATAATTAACTTAATAATTAATTATTTAAATTTTGATAGAGGTAATTGAATACTTATTTAAATGACTTGTAAAATAACTTAAAATTATTTAAATCATTTTATAAAGTTTTTAAACCTTTAAATGATTTTTATAAAAGTATTACAATATCCAAAACCATAAAATAAGAATGAAGAATAATAGAAATTTATACTGTTTTATTAGTTTCAAAAGTTTAAATAAAAGTTTAGGAATAAATTTATTAACTAATATGATATAACATGGTTAGATGATTAGATAATAATATTGAAGTACTTATTAAATAATCATTTATGTAGTTTATTATTCAAAGTATTTATAACATGTAGGTTTAATACGTTTAGAATAATTCAAGTTTGAGTTATAATATATTTATAACATATTAAAGATTTAATATTGTTTTTATAGTATTTTTATTCTTTAATTTAAGAATTATAAGTTTCAAAATTCATAAAAATTAACTTAAAAATTTCTAGAATGTTTTTAGTTAACAAAATAATGTTATTTAGATTTCTTAACATAACTATAATTTTTCTGCATAAAAGAAAATGTAAGAAAACAATTAAATAAAAAAATGGTAAAGGCCCGGTTCGAACCCGGGACCTCATGCCTATGATGGATACTGATTACCAGTCGGGCTAAAGCCCAGGTGTGTTCATAATTCCTCTTTAAAATATTTTAAACATTAATTTCTTAAATCCCCAAATTCACATGAACCCTAGATTCGAATTGATTTTGATTGAGCATCAATTCGATAACGATAATGAAATCAAACTTAGGGCTTTGTTCCCTAAGTGAAATCGAGTGTAAGGATGAGTGAAACTTACGTTATTGAGTTTGGATTCGATGAAAATGATAGTAGCACCGTCGCGACTACATGTATGATGATTCAAGGCACAAACATTGATGTTAATCAAATTAACTTTGTAGATATAATTTAGGGTCGGTGTTAAGCAAAAGCCCTCTGCCAATTGTGAAATATTGCTTCAATCTTAGGTTTCGAATAGTTGTAGGTCGAAGAAGATGATGGTGATCGAACACGAGGTGCGTGTGTGTTTCAGATGGAATTGAAGGTTTGAATGGTGCACAGGGATAGAATGCAATGTTTTCCCATAATTATATGATGTTAATTTTGGTTTTTTCAGTTCGATCGAGTTATGACTTTGGTATGCGAGTTTCGGTTTCATTTCATGAGCATTAACACGATTTAACTCGCAATGATGTGTACGTTTGAATAATAATTGATCTCAGGGGCGTTTTCGGTCGGATAACTGAATCATTTGGTCTTTATTCGAGTTGTAATGGATCAATTGTTGGATGGCATTAAGTTCCAAATTAAATTGAGATTACGGGCATGTTTATTTGATTTTGATCATGTATCACGTTCGAATCCCGGTCGCGAAGCTTAGTGAACAGTTTAATTAGGTTTGAACCGACGTTTTGGAAAGGTCGGAAGGTCGCCGGAGTTCCTTGGGCGGAGATTGAACGGTACACGGGATTAAAGGGAGGGGGGTTGGTTTAACAATTTACACTTTCAGCCCCTTAGGTTTCATATTGTTATTATTTTATGCCAAAACTTTTAAAACAAAGTTTTAATAATTACATTTCCAACCCTATACTTTATAAAGCCCAAAGTTTTTGTGATTATTTCATTTATTTATTTATAAAATATATAAAAATTATAAATTTTGTTAAATATTTATTATTAAATTGTTAAGGTGTTTAAAAGAAAATAACCTTTATTTACTTATCTTCATAAATCCCATAGAAATTTTAAAGTCTAATATTATTTTATAACAATTATAACTTCATCAATGATATATATAAAATCTCCTAATTTATAAACTTATTAAATGGAAGATTAAATGTAAATTTAAATCATAAATTTCACAAAGTTAGTTAAATAACACATTATTGTTTTAAATAACCAAAATGAAAGAAGTAGTTTAAATGATGTGTTTGATTTATATAACCAACATAACGGGTTCGGGTCCATATTTTTAAAAAATGGCAGATGTTACAGTCTCTCCTACTTTAAGAAATTTCGTCCCGAAATTTAATCACGAGAGGGCTAATTTCAAGGAGATGAGAAGACTTGGATTTTATTTCACATTCGCAAGTGAACTCTTGGAGGCTTTTAAATACAACAATTTTAATTATAATGCTTTGCTATGCTTAAGTTTGTTCAATTTCATGATTCATGATATCATGTGTTTCTTGGCAAAGAGTACAAGATCATTAGTTTAGAATTTTAATTGATAAACGTTTGTATATTAAACGGTTCAAGACGGTTAGAAAGGTTTTGTCATGAGTGAAACACCAAACATTAGATCGATACGGAACTTGGCTTAACGAATATGATAAATAAGTTCAAGATACTTTTGGATGGGATATGGAATTCATAAGAGCTTCTCAAGGAAATAACTTTTACGGGGTTTTTAGATGATCGATTCTTGTTTACTTATGTCTTTGAGGTTTCAAAGTTAAATTAGCTTAAAGTTGATACGAGAATCGTGTTTGTTAAGATTAAAGATCCAATTTAGAATGAGAGCATCATTGTAATAGGTTTTCAGGATAGTTGCGTTTTTAGGGAGAAGGCGTTTAGAAAGATTTTTAAGGTTCATTAAGAGAAATGGGATAATGAGTTTTAAGTTTCAGGGATTCAAAATCAATGATGAAATGATTCAAAATAACAAGATGTTTCGAGTATAACGTTCGGTTTACAAACCAAAACATTACGTCAACTTATCAAAGTATTAGGTCAACTAGAACCTTAATGAAGACATGCGTACCTATAAGCGAACACTCACCCTAAGGGTTCCCAGGTAAGGTAAACGGATCCATCGATTGATTTGGATTTATATGAATACCTTGCCTAGACAGAACATCTCGAGATAAAGGCATCATGCTCTTCCAGCATTACATGTTTCAAGTTATAGGACATAGACTTTGACGAGACTTGAAAACCACGAATAATGATTCAAAGCTCATTTTGAGAACCATCTGATTTAGCTTCATAATGCCTTAGAATATAATTTAAGATTTATGTGTGCATTGATAAGAATCAAAGTATAAGAAGAATCACATAAGGCATATAATTATATAATCAAATATAAACATAAACATATAAGGCACATAAAATCCTATCTAAGCATATATAATACATGAGAGGACTCATGTGTAAGGGTACTTAGTTATAGTCTAAGTCATTCTATTTCTAATAATTTAAATCCCTATAACCATGACTCTAATACCAATCTGTCATACCCCGACCGACGGCGGAATCATCGGGGTGGATAAATGTGAAACGATTGTTCATAGCACATGGAACTAATAAGTTGTAATAATATAAATATCATTTTATTGAACATTACAAGAAAATTAAATAAATACAACACAAACAAGATATACACAACAACATAAGACTTTCAATTAACTAAGTCCAAGTCCTATATGAGCATGAAAAGATCTTCAAGTAGTAAACCTAAAACATGTTAAAAATAAAAGGGTCAACATAAAGTTGGTGAGTTCCTATGGGTTAAACACACACACACA
>BJCM01271846.1:0-17294 GCA_018326385.1 Flaveria bidentis | reverse complement strand
AGAGCAATAAAGAAAAGAAGAGGAACATTAATAAAATGTTAACAAGTCTTGCAAGCTTACAGGAGGTACCCGACCATGTTGTCGTTAGCTCAACTGTGTTGCGGGTTAGCTACCTTATTATGCACACAGGGCCAATCAATTGAGATTGGCAGGACCTTTGTAGCGTACCCTGGGTGATTGGGTTGGCCTTGTATACAGTACACAGAAGCCTTTCGAGAGATACAGTTGACCCTTTCAGGGGATATAATTGACCCTTTCGGGGGATATAGTTGACCCTTTCGAGGAATATAGATGGCCCATCACCCGTTTTCCATCGCGCATACAGTTGGGGTATTGCTCATTGGTCCATACAGACAGTGAAAGATACAGATAAAAGATTACAGAACATAAAAAGCATAGAGTAAAGAGAACGAACAGTATTTGTTCATATAGTTAATGCGTGCTCGCATATACAGTACAGAGATGTATTTTACAGCAAAGTGTATTTTCATATACAACATACACAAAGTATTTTATTACCTTTTAAAACTAGAACTCACTGAGCAACGCTGACTTTTATACATTTTCAGTTGGCAGGTAATTATTGCTGAGGATGGCACGAGGGTGAAGCTACTCGGCAGGGAAAGACTAACATCCATTTGTATTCTATGTTGCTGTTGTTTTGTAATACAGTAAAACAATTCTTTTGTAAACAGATTAATGATGATGTATTGCTTAACAACAATGTTTTAAATGAAATGAATGGTTTTTGATAAATCATTTCCGCTGCTTAAGTTTGTATAATTATAATGTGTAGTGTTTTAACTTCTGTGATTGACCAACTGTGAGGTTTCCGGGAACGGGGCCTTACAATGCGGGACACGACTGTAACATCTCGTGTTTTTGTTAATTAAAAGTTAACGTCGTTAAATTCTAATAAGGACCATTGTTGACACATATGAAAATTATGGGTTACTTATGCTTGTTTTCTTAGTTTGTCTTTAATTTGTTAATTTGAAAGTTAATAACTTAATTATTAAATTGAAAATAATAATAATAATAATAAATAATAATAATAATAACAATAATAAACAACTAAAATAATAGCAATAATATTAATAATAATAATAATTATTAAAAGGTATTAATCTCAAAAATATTTAGAACTTAAAGTTAAATTAATTTTAAGGGGGTGTTTTGTCATTTTGGAAACTTTAATAGAAAATCAATTACATAAAATGATAACCCTTAAAACTACAGGGACCAATAGTGTAAATTATAAAACACTTACACCCCACCCCCATCAGTCCTCGTTTTTTTCTGGTCGCATGCCGGCAATGCCCGACGCAGTGCGGACGAGGCAAAAAATCGGCCATGTACTCTCAAATCCAAGCCCGAACGATGCAATCACTTCGAGGAAATAACTTGAACTTGAATACATACTTTAATTGGGTGTTAAACACAGTTATAATGACATTTGAACATGAAACCAAACCCATAATTGAATTCCACTCATGTCAACTCCCAAATCATGTTAAAAAATCAAATTAATTGAACATAAACGTACATTTAATCATTTAGAATTCAATGATACGATTAATTTCATTCGAAACAGTCATTAATTAGTTAAATTGAAGTCATAACGTTCGCAAGCCAACTTGAATTCGTTGGTGGTATAATCGAACCAATGGAAGCTATATAATCGGTGCAAATCACTCAAAAGGATCCTTTTTACTCTCTGTAATCAACTGCACCAATAACACACATACACAAGCGATTGATCATCGCTACCATCACGTTCCTGTCGCGTTGAACCCTAAACTTGCATCCTCAAATCTATCTCGATTCAGGTAAATTAATCATGAAAACAAACCTGTTGGTACATGGGGAACAAAAGCCCCATGATTTCTCATACGAACAAGATCGAATTGTACTCAAATTTGAAGAAGATGAAACTAGGGTTCTTAACAAATTAGGGGTTTTTGTGGATTTGTGTTTTTAAATAATAAGAACCAACTCCTAGCATGACCACGACCCTTAGCATACCGGTTAAATACACACCCTCACATTTTGTTTTTAAAGCTTTTGGCCTTTAAAAAAATTACAAAAAATCAAAAAAATTATAAAAAAATTAATTATGAACCTTGTTAATTTTTAAAAGTCACCTACCTATTTTTTGAAAATTTATTTCTTAAAAGATCTTAATATTTTTTTATTATCTTTAGACAAAAGATATATTTAGTTTGTTTTCTTATAAAATATACTTTAAACAATGGTTCAAATAGCTAAATTATTATGTTCAAACATTATGTATATATTATTGTTTAAATTATGAGTACGTTAAAAATTATAAAAGTTATTCAAAATTTTAATTAAACTTTGTTACAAATGATTTCTATGTACTAAAATGTTCGAATAGTATATTTTTCATTGAATCAAAGCATAATTACCTTATTTTTTATTTAAATAATAAAACCCACAAATACCACTAAAAACCCTAGTTCTCATTAAAATATTAACTTATCATTGGACTTAAATCTTTTAAATATATATGTATATAGGTACCTTCTGAAGGGTTACGTTGGAACAACGTTTGTTATTTTGTAATAATCATCATTTATACACTTATTAATCATGTGAGTTTCCTTGCCCTCTTTTTATATTATTTCACGCCATTTTGGGGTGAAACATGTTAAACTTATCAACTTACACTTGTAAACATTTTATACTTGTAACACACATGCAATTCATACTTATATTTTGTCATGGTTATTTGTGTTATTGTGAGCTTTATATGAGATACATTATATGTTGACAATCATTAACTATTGCTAGCCTGGCAATGTCATAGATCTATGAGCCTGACAAGCCTATTTAGTGCTAAAGCCGATGTATTGCCGGCTCCTGATGACGTATGACTTGTTCATCATAGGAACCAAATACACTTAGCTAATCATTATAAACTTGTAATCTTAATCTTGGTCAAGGTTTGATTGTAGCTATATGTGTTCTATAATCTTGCATAACTCATAACATTTGACATGAATTGCTATTTGTAACCTTTAGATATATTTATGTATATTAAACCTTTGAAAACTCACCAACTTTCATAGTTGACCTTTATTTTTAACATGTTTTAGGAAATGCTCAAATTTGAAGTTATCATTTGAAGTTTGCACAAATCTAGGATTTGGACCTAGAATATAAAAATAAAATAAAATGACTTGGATTACTTTGTCTTTTGTTTCATTTATTTCATATTTCAGACGTACGTATGTAATTGCATTTGAAAACTTATGGTAATGATATTTTTATTTAAAGATAGTGTTATATGACTGTGAACAATTTTAACCCTCACATCTTGACGATTCCACCATTAAGGTTGCGGTGTGATAGATTGGTATCAGAGCCCATAACTATAAAGATTTAGGTTATTAGAAAGGGTGACCTAGACTATAGTTTATGTATGAACCCTATAGAATAATCTTGATATTCTTGTAAATATATATTATTTGCATGCTACATGATGCTACCTAATTAGGGATGCTTTCCTATGTGCAATTGGATGCCTTTAGATAGATTGCCATGTAAATGCTTAAACTTTGTTGCTTGTCAACCCTAGACTTATCCTTGATTCTTTGATTCTCCCTGATGAATGAAACTTCCTAAACTTATTCTCGACGACACGCGGGATCATACACTTATATCGTGGGTTTAATTCTTTAGACTTTATGTGTAATCTTTGAAAATATCATAAAGGTTTTCATTCCATGAACCTAAGGAATATTGTGTGACACATAGACACCTGTAGTCTGGATTTCTTGGCAAAATGCCTTCTGGCTAAGGCAAGCATTTCGCATAAATCCTACGGGAATAGTTATGCTTACCTGGGGATTTCTGGAATGAGTGATAAACTATGGTCAACATACACAATTTTCTAAGGCAAATGGGTCAATTTACCTTGATGTGTCAACGTTTCCAAATGGTAATACGTTACTAAATGGAATCATTCCATGTGTTTTACAAATCCTTGAATCATCCTTGTTTAATTTACCTTCCTTGATCTCCAAACTCCTTTAACTAATTTATTTTGTATTTAGCATCTCTCGTCACCATGGAAATTTTGGAAGTTCCAACCGTAAGCTAGCCGCCATGATTGCACGACAAATGGCTGCCGTCATCCCAACCATGGTTGCTGAACTGAATAGCACCTTGATGACAAATTCAAGCAACAATGGAAATGGTCAAGGGGAAAATAGAACGAACCAAGGGTGCAACAACCAAACCTGTACCTTCAAGCATTTTAGTTCTTGCAAGCCCACTAGTTATAGTGGAAAGGAATGAGCCATTGGTCTTCTCGAGTGGTTCAAGAGCATGGAGAGTACCTTTATCAACTGTGAGTGTCCCGAGGCACTCAAGGTCCGTTATGGCACAAGTATGCTTCAACAAAGGGCACTTACTTGGTGGAATAGCAAGAAAAGGAGCCGTGGTGCTAGTGCCGTGTTAGCACTAACATGGGACGAGTTCAAGAACATTCCATCTCTAAGTTCTGCCTGAGGAGTGAACTACAAAAGCTAGAGGAAGAGTTTTGGAACCTTAAGAAAGATGGTGGTGATCATTTGGCCTACTCAACTAGGCATCACGAGTTGAGCATTCTGTTGCCCCATATGGTCGACCTGTTCCTCGCAACATCGAGAAGTTCATCAAGGGTGTACCACCCCAAACTCAAGATGCTATGGTGGGTAGTCGACCCATAACTTTGGAGGAAGCTATCACTATCACCGCTCAACTTACCGAGAATCATATACGAGCGGGTACCATGTTTGTCAAGGGTGCTAAGAAAGTTGATAAGACGGTCCCCGAAGCTGCCAAGGAGACTAAAACCTAATCGTCTTACAACAACAACAACAAGAAGCGCAAGTTCACATCGGCTTGCAACTATGTTGTGGCTACACCCAAACCACCGCAAAGATAACTTGTACATGTGGCTCAAGTGCCTGTGGCTAGGGCCTATGCTGGTCCTCAACCTATGTGCAACATTTGTAGGTACCATCATCTGGGGAATGCTCCGTGCCGCATATGTACCTTGTGCGGTAAATATGGACACTTGGTGGCGACTTGTCACCGTGCACCTAATAACATCATGATGGTTGTAAATAGTGTTTGCTTCAATTATGGGGAACCTGGTCATTTCCACCCACAATGCCCTCGTCTTGTGGGTAATATTCCACAAGCCCGAGGATGTGCTTTCAACATCAATGCAAACCAAGCACAAGCAAACAACGATGTGGTGAACGGTACGTTAACCCAACCTCAACTTTTATGATTTAGTTCTTTTTGATGCATCGTTAAATACCTTTAAAACTGAACATGTATGTTCCTTATAAATAATACTTATGCCTACGTACTATTTGATTCTAGAGCCGATAAAAGCTTTGTCTCGTTAGAGTTTGAACCCATTCATACTAAGCCACCTACAAAACTAGAAAGACCACTCATCGTCGAAGTCGCTGATGGAGAACCAATCACCGTTGATATCGTTATTCGTGATTGCATCTTGAGTCTCGACGCACATGATTTCGTTATTGATCTTATTCCTATGAAACTTGGAAGCTTTGACGTCATCATTGGTATGGATTGGTTAGCCAAACACCATGCCGAGATCATTTGCTTCGAGAAGTGCATTCGTATTCCATTACCTTCTGGGGATACATTGAAAGTATTCGGTGAAAAATCCTCCAAAAGGATTAAACTCATGTCTTGCACCTACAGCCTGAAAATGTTTAAGCAAGAACTATATGGCTTTCTTGGCTTACGTGGTCAAACAAAAGTTAAAGGTAAAGATCTTAAGGATGTCTCGATTGTACGGGACTTCCCCTAAGTATTTCTCGATGACCTTAGCGGCTTACCTCCCGTGCGTGAAGTCGAGTTTAAAATCGATTTAATTCCTGGAGCAAACCCCGTGCCTAAGTCACCATATTAACTTGCACCGTCGGAGATGCAAGAGCTATCTAGTCAACTCCAAGAACTATCCGAGAAGGGTTTTATTCGTCCTAGCTCTTCGCCTTGGGGTGCACCCATTCTATTTGTGAAGAAGAAGGATGGGTCATTTCATATGTGCATCGGGTATCGTAAGCTTAACAAGCTTACCATCAAGAACCGCTACCCACTTCCTCATATCGATGATCTTTTTGAACAACTTCAAGGAGCTGCCATTTTCTCAACGATTGATTTACATTATGGATACCATCAATTACGAGTTCATGATGATGATATCCCAAAGACTGCGTTCCATACTCGATATGGGCACTATGAGTTCATGGTTATGCCTTTTGGTTTAACAAATGCTCCTTCTGTCTTCATGGATCTCATGAATCGAGTATGCAAGCCTTATCTAGACAAGTTTGTGATCGTCTTCATTGATGACATACTTATCTATTCCAAGTCCAACACCGATCACAAACTTCATCTATGACTAGTTCTTGAGTTGTTGAAGAAGGAACAATTGTATCCGAAGTTCTCGAAGTGTGAATTTTGCTTGAGGAAGTTCAATTTCTAGGACACATGGTGAATAGTCAAGTAATTCATGCTGACCCTGCAAAGGTGGAAGCTGTGAAGAATTGGTGTGATCTTACAACTACAACCGAAGTTCGTTCTTTTCTTGGTCTTGCTGGTTATTACTGGCGATTCATTGCCAACTTTTCTAGAATTGCGATGCCGCTTACTTCTTTGACACAAAAGAATAAACCATTCGAGTTGGGGTCCGAGCAAGAAGAAGATTTTGAAGCATTAAAGCACAAGTTGTGCAATGCTCCCATCTTGACCCTACCCGATGGAAACAACGATTTCACCGTGTATTGTGATGCATTTAAACAAGGCCTTGGTTGTGTTCTCATTCAACGAGGAAAGGTCATAGCTTATGCATCGAGACAATTGAAGGCCCACGAGGTGAATTACACGACATACAATCTTGAGCTTGGTGCTGTAGTTTTTGTTTTGAAGATTTGGAGGCACTACCTTTATGGTACACAATGTATAGTCTACACCGATCACAAAAGCCTTCAACACATTTTTAATCAAAAAGATCTCAATATGAGACAACATCGTTGGGTTGAGTTAATTATTGATTATGACTGTGACATTCGTTACCATCATGGTAAAGCCAATGTTGTGGCTGTTGCACTAAGTCGAAAGGTTCATAACAAAACGATCTCGTTTCAAGATATTCGCGATCGTCGTCAATAGTTTGACACTTTGGGAGAGTTTGATACCGAGATTCATCTAGATGTCAACGAGACTATTGTACTGCTACACAATTTGAGGATCGAAAGTGACATCGAGTCTAATATCTTAGAGGCTCAACAAGCAACTCAACAAGAAGGAAGAATGAAGGATGAATTGGAGCATAACCTTCTAGCTCAATTAGAAACATAATCTAATGGGTTGATGTATTTTGCGAATCGAATTTGGATTTTTATCATGAACGAAGCTCATCAAACTCGTTATTCTATTCATCCTGGCTCCGATAAGATGTATATGGACCTGCGTGGTCAATATTGGTGGCGTGGAATGAAGAAGGACATAACGACTTATGTAGCTAAGTGCCTTACGTGTACGAAGGTTAAAGCCGAACATCAACGTCCAAGTGGATTACTTGAACAACCCGATCTTCCTATGTGGAAATGGGAACAAATATCCATGGACTTCATAACTAAACTACCCCATACCTCCCGAGGTCATGATAACATATGGGTGATTGTTGATCGATTGACTAAGTCGGCACATTTCATACCTATACGTGACACTTACAAAACGTCAAGATTGGCTCGTATTTGTAAGTCGTCATGCGGTACCTTTGCACATCATATCCGACCGAGAAGCTCGCTTCACTTCATATTTTTGGTCGTCTATGCAAGAACTCTTGGGTACTCAATTGGATCTAAGCATGACTTACCATCCTCAAACAGACGGTCAAACTGAGCGAACCATCCAAACCTTAGAAGATTGCTACGTCTTTGTGTCCTTGACATTGGTGGTGACTGGGATACGCATTTACCACTCGCGGAATTTTCGTATAACAATAGTTACCACTCGAGTATCAAGATTGCACCTTTCGAAGCATTTTATGATCGTAAATGTCGTTCATCGATCTACTGGACCGACATTGGTGAAAACTTCATCTTTGGTCCTGAACTTATACAAGAAACGACCGATAAAGTTTCTATAATTCGCAAGAACGTTGAAGTAGCAAGAAGTCGACAAAAGAGCTATGCCGATAAACGACGTAGCCATTGGAGTTCCAAGTTGGGGACATGGTTCTTCTTAAGGTCTCATCGTGGAAGGGCATTGTTCGCTTTGGAAAGAAGGGTAAACTAGTTCCAAGATTTGTAGGACCTTTCAAGGATCTAAAAAGGATCGGGAAAGTGACTTATAAATTGGAACTACCTTCTGGCCTTAGTGGAGTTCATCCTGTGTTCCATGTATCAAATTTAAGAAAGTGTTTGGCTGATGAAAGTTTGCATGTTCCGTTGGATGAAATCCAGATCGACGAGTCATTACACTTTGTTGAGAAACCCGTTGAAATCATGGATCGCATTATGAAGAAGACTAGAACCACCACAACCCCAATAGTCAATGTTTGCTGGTAGAATAAGCGTGGAGCTGAGTTTACTCTAGAACATGAGGAGCACATGAAGAAGAAGTACCCGTATTTGTTCGTATAGTTTCATTCTTAATTTCGGGACGAAATTCTTATAAGTTGGGGAGACTGTAACATCTCGTGTTTTTGCTAATTAAAAGTTAACGTCGTTAAATTCTTGTAAGGATCATTGTTGACATTTATGAAACTTATAGGTTACTTATGCTTGTTTTCTTAGTTTGTCTTTAATTCGTTAATTTGAAAGCTAATAACTTAATTATTAAATTGAACATAATAATAATAATAATAATAATAATAATAATAATAATAATAATAATAATAATAATAATAATAAACAACTAAAATAATAGTAATAATATATTAATAATAATAATAATAATAATAATTATTATTATTATTATTAAAAGGTATTAATCTTAAAAATATTTAGAACTTAAATTAAATTAAGTTTAAGGGGGTGATTTGTCATTTTGGAAACTTTTAAAAAAATTATCTACATAAAATGATAACCCTTAAAACTACAGGACCAATAGTGTAAATTATAAAACACTTACACCCCACCCCCATTAGTCCTCGTTTTTTTCTGGTCACCGATCGACAATGCCCAAAGCGGTGCCAATGTGTAAGATCCCATTCCCGAGACGCTCACAGCTGGTCAATCGTCGCACATAAAACATATATTTTCATTAACTTAAAGAAACATTGCAGCGGGAACATTAAAACAAACATTCCATTTCATCATAAAAGCTTTTGTAAAATAATACATCGTATCGAATTACAAAATACTTGTTGCATTACATCACAAAAGTATTATAAAAATGGATGCCATAAAAAATGAGCCAAGTAGCCACCCCGTGTCATCCTCAACAACATTTACTTGCCAACTGGAAACACATAAAGTCAGCGTTCCTGAGTGAGTTCTAGTTTTATAAAAACATTATATTACCTTTCATTCGTTAAAACATCTCCTTTACTATCGCACGTGATCACACATCATACGTACATCATGCAAAGGATTCATAATTATTATCTTTGTCATTGTTCATTTTGTACATTTCGTACATTTCGTACTTATCGCACTTTTCATACAATTATTTTCTTTTACTTCTATCTAGGTCCTGTCATGTGCTTAATCCCCCTCTAGAGCACCAAGCAATTCATCTAGGGTTAAGCGACAAGGACCCCATATCGCACATGTGGAGTAGTCACCAGGACTGACTCCCCCTATGTGTGAGAACTCTTATGGGTTAGCCAAAATCGCACGTTGTATAACACACAGTAATTAGGAAATCACACGTATTGGAGCAGTCACCGAGACTGAACTCTTACTGTGTGTATGAACCCTTATGAGTTAGCCAAAATCACACACTGTAGACACACAAAGTTTAGCTAACAACTCTCAATGAGTTGTGAACCTCCTTTCATTTGCTTGCAAGGCTTTTCGTTCGTTCATTATGTTCCATTTTCATTATCTTAAATCTTTCACTTCATTAAGATAATACTTTACGTTCATTAACATAATCACGCCACGTAAAGTAACATCTTCATACGTAATAAGGAACATAACATACAATCATACAATTAAACATAATCATCAAAAATCATCAATCACACATTATCATGCATAGGCATCAATCATACATCGCCTCATACCTCGCTCGTCATATCATCTATAAACTCAAAAAGTCAACTTATATAGCCCTTGGGAACACCTCGATTCAAAGCCTACATTTAGGCTTTTCCCCAAAAGTATAAAATATTCTAAGTCCTTTCGGGCGCATGAGCCCTATTTGGGCGTATGGGCACTATACAGTCGCATGGCCTTCCAGGCGCATGAGAACACTTAGGCGCACAGACACTATGGGGCGAATGAACACTTAGGCATATGGAGGGCTTCCAGACACTTGAACACTATGGGGCGTATGGATCCTCAGTCGCATGACCTTCAGTCGCATGACTTCTAATCGTGTGACCTTCAGTCGTATGAACTTCGATCGTATGGCCTTACGTCGCATAACCTTCAATCGCATGCCTTCCAGGCACATGATCTCCAGTCACATGCCTTCCGGGCGCATGACCTCCAATGGTATGCCTTTCAGGCGCATGACCTCCAGTCTCATTCTTTTCAGCCGTATGGCCTTCAATCGCATGCTTTTCGGCCTTATGGCCTCTGGTCGTATACCATTCGGTCTCATGGCTTCCAGTCGCATGATCCCTAGCTGGGTGCAGAATGCAGCCTCTTCAAACCTGAACTACAATTTTTGGTACCCAAACCCTCTCTAACCTGTTCTAAGCTGAAAACAACCATCCTAAGCCTTAGAAACGCATTCACGACATCATTCAAGCACAACATACCCAAACACACACTCCACCCGATCGCACACACACATACATATGGGTACACACCCAACACAACCAAAAATGGTTATGCGTTCTATCCTCGAAAATCAATCAAAAACGTGTAAAAGAGGGGTCCTAGAACTCACCTTGACAGCCTCTTCGGGTAGAGCTTCGCACAAGCCCGCTTGACTACGAATTTTGCACCTTGATTTTTCAAAAACCCAAAACTTTTGCCCTTTTCTCCCTTTTCTTTGTCCCTGGACGATTGAAGACAAGTATGGGAGAGGGGTGTGGGCAGCCATGCCCTTTTACACCCACTCTTCCAAAGTTTTCCCCTTTTTGGCCCATTTTACCCCTCAACTTGGGTAAAATGACCTTTTCTCCATTTTCTTTCTTTTTCTTCTTTCTTTAGCTTCAAAGAAAATAACCGAGTGTTACAAGTCCACCCCCCTTATATAGGTTTCGTCCCGAAACCTGTTATTCCTCAAACAAATGTGGGTACTGTTGTCTCATCTCTTCTTCAGTCTCCCATGTAGACTCATATCCTTTTCTGTGCTTCCACTGTACGCGCACAAGTGGAACCACTTTATTCCTCAACCTCTTCTCTTTACTATCAATGATCGCCACTGGTTACTCCACATAGCTAATCTGTTCGTCTACCTTGATATCTTCCAGTGGTACAACCATATCCTCGTCTGCTAAACATTTTCTCAGATGAGATACATGGAATGTCGGGTGAATTCCATTTAACTCATCTGGTAATTCTAGTCTATAGGCCACCTCCCCTACTCGAGCAATGATTCGGAAAGGCCCTGTATACCTCGGGCTCAACTTACCCCGCTTTCTAAACCGAATGATACCTTTCCAAGGTGAGACTTTCAACATAACCCTGTCACCCACCTGGAACTCAATCGGTCTACATCATTTATCAGCATGCGACTTCTACCTGTCTTTAGCTGCCTTCATGAAGGATTTGATTCTTTCCAGCTTCTCAGTCGTAGCCTCGACCTCTTCGACGCTCCCTAACTCTTTATGGCTGATACCACCCAACAAACGGGTGTTCTACACCTCCTACCGTATAGCATCTCATAAGGAGGCATACCAATACTGGCATGATAACTGTTGTTATATGAGAACTCAGCTAACCGTAAATGGTCATCCCAACTTCCTCTAAAATCAATGACGCATGCCCGGAGTATATCTTCCAACATCTGAATGGTCCTTTCTGACTGACCATCTGTCTGGGGATGATAAGCCGTGCTAATGTGTAACCTCGTCCCCATAGCATCGTGGAATTTCTTCCAAAATGTAGATGTAAACCGGGTGTCATGATCAGACACAATAGACACCGGCACACCACGAGTCATAATCTCCTTGATGAATAGATCCGCCAACCTCTCAGATGAATAAGTCTCGTGGATCGGTAGGAAGTGGGCACTCTTGGTCAAACGATCAACTATCACCCATACGACATCATATCCTTTCATGGTACACGGTAGCTTCGTAATGAAATCCATGGTGATGTGCTCCCACTTCCACTCCGGCATATCCAAAGGTTGGATCTTCCCATACGGATTTTGGTGCTCGGCCTTCACTTGTAAACAAGTAAGGCATTTAGTCACATACTCCACCACATCACGCTTCATACCCGGCCACTAATAATCTTTCTTCATGTCTTGATACATCTTGGTAGCGTCGAGATGAATAGAGTATCGAGTCTTATGAGTTTCATCCATAATCTTCACGCGTAGATCCCCAAAATGAGGAATCCAAATTCGCCCGAATCGGGTTCTAACACCGAGTGTGTTTTCACCCAACTTCGTAACCAGACCTCTCATTCTTTCGGAGTTAAGATGAACTTCTTTTAATGCCTCATCCTGAAACTCCTTAACTTGCTTCATCACATCCGAGGTCATGATCAACTGGTAAGCTTTCACCTGAATCGGCTCGGGTCTCCCTTTTCGGCTAAGGGCATCCGCCACCACGTTGGCTTTGCTCGGATGGTAATGGATCTCGCAATCATAGTCCTTTATGAGCTCCAACCATCTCCTTTGCCTCATGTTCAAATCTTTCTGCTCAAAGAAGTACTTCAAGCTCTTATGGTCAGTGTATATGGTGCACTTCGTCCCATACAGGTAGTGCCTCAAAATCTTTAACGCGAAGACCACGACTGTTAGCTCCAAGTCATGAGTAGGATAATTAACTTCATGAACTTTCAACTGTCGAGATGCGTAGGCTATAACTTTTTCTCGCTGCATCAAACATCCCAACCCCAAGTAGGAAGCATATGAGTAAACTACTAAATCTTCGCTTCCATCAGGTAATGGACAGAACTGGAGCTTGAGTCAACCTCGCCTTTAACTCCTTAAACGCCTTTTCCTGAGCTTGACCCCATAAAATCTTTACATCTTTCCGGGTCAACTTGGTTAGTGGAGAGGCGATCTTAGAGAAATCCTGAATAAACCTTTTGTAGTAGCCTGCCAAATCCAAGAAACTACGAATCTTGGATGGTGTCTTTGGAGACTTCTATTGCATCACCGCCTCCACCTTTGCCAGATCCACCAAAATCCCGTCAGGATTCACCATGTGACCCAAGAACTGAACCTTATGCAAACAGAACGCGCACTTGGAGAACTCAGCATACAACTTCTCCCTTCTCAACGTCTCCAACACTTCTCAGATGTGACCGACATACTCATTCTCGCTCTTTGAGTAAATCAGGATATCATCAATAAACACAATCACTGATTTATCCAACATCGGCCGACACAATCGATTCATCAAGTCCATAAAAGCAGCTGGCGAGTAGCTCAAACCAAAAGACATATCAAGAAACTCGTAGTGTCCATAACACATGCGAAAAGCTGTTTTAGGGATATCCTGCTCTTTCACCTTTAGCTGATGGTAGCCAGATCGAAGATCTATCCTCGAGAACCAACTGGCACCTTGAAGCTGATCAAACAAATCATTAATTCTCGGTAACGGGTATCGGTTCTTTACTGTCAACTTATTCAGCTCACAGTAGTCGATACACATCCTCATGCTACCGTCTTTCTTCTTCATAAATAAGACCGGGGCACCCCAAGGAGAGATACTCGGTTTAATGAACCCCTTATCAAGTAGCTCTTGCAGTTGCTCCATCAACTCCTTCATCTCAGTTGGAGCCAACCGATACGGTGCGTTAGCAATAGGTTAGGCACTTGGTATCAAATCAATCTGAAACTCGATCTCTCTGTCAGGTGGCACTCTTGGTAAGTCTTTGGGAAATACATCTGGAAAGTCACACACAACCGGTACATCAGACAGTTGCGGTGTTAGTGTATCCACATCCTTTACATAGGCCAAGTAGTCACTACATCCACGCCTCATGCACTTTCCCGCCACCGCCATTGAAATCACCTTCGGAATCATAATGACCCGATCACCATAAACCGTCACCACACTCCCGTCAGGCGCTGTCAAACAAATCATCTTCTTACGACACACAATGTTCGCCTCGTAGTCTGCCAACCAATCCATTCCTAGGACTACGTCAAACCCGCCTAAGGTCATCACGAACGGTCTAACAGGAAACTTATGACCTTCTAATTCCACGTCATAACCTTCTATCATCTCAGAAATCCTTGTAGACTTACCTATGGCAGTTTCTACATCAAAGGGCGCATCTACATTCTTGCTACTAACAGGCAGTTTAGCACAGAAAGCAGCAGAAATAAAACTTTTACTAGAACCAGAATCGAATAACACAGAGGCTAAAGTTTGGTTTACTAGAAACGTACTTGAAACAACATCAGGGTACATCCTAGCCTCCTCCTGCGTCATCGTAAACGCTTTGGCGCTCGCCCTCTGTCCTTTAGGTCCGGTCTTCTTCCCTGCCCCAGAACTCTCCGCCCTCGGCTTCTTGCAATCTTTTCTCATGTGACCACTTTCCCCACAGTTGTAACATCTCATAACCCCATAATCTCTAGCCATATAACCAGGCTTCCCGCATTTGCCACACCTCTTCAACCCCGCACCAGGTGTGACCACACTGCGGTCATCCACCCGTGCCTTCTTGTTACTCGTCGGGGCACTACCCCGACCAAACCTTTTCCCATTCCAATTCCGGTCGCCACCACCCTTCTTTCTCACTTCAATCACCACCACCTCCTGCTCGTCATACAACCTTCCTGCCAAATCAACCGCCGACCTAAACGTGCTCGGTCGGGCAACGATCATGTGCCTACGGATATCCGCCTGCAAGCCCTGAATATACCGCTTAATCTTTCATGGCAGAGGCGTCACCTAATCCGGCACCAGTCGTGCCATCTCATTGAATTTGGTGGTGTATTGTTGATGTGTCATAGTTCCTACCTCCAGATGCAGGAACTCCCTTTTCACCTTATCCATCTCCCGGTGAGGACAAAACTCCTCAATTACCGGCTTCTACAACTCAAACCACCTCATTCTCCCAATTGCCTGACTACCCTCAGTTTGGACAATATTGTCCCACCAACACAGAGCCAAGTCCACAAACGAGTGGGCAGCAAACTTCACCTTCTGGTCTTCCCGACACTCGCTGATATCAAGAACAACCCCCATCTCCCTTACCCACCGGTGAGCAGCAGTTGCAGAAGTGCCATTACCATCAAAAGTAGGGGGCTTGAATCTTTGAAATGCCCCGTAGTTACAGCCTCATGTCGCCTCCGGCGCAGGCTCTTCTTCCTCTTCTTCATTATCGGAGAGGACCGTCTCAGTCTCTGGTCGCCGCCGTCCTCCCGAGGACCTATTCCTCTCTTTTCGTTCCCCTTCCCGTACAGTCTTTATCACTTCAGTCACTACAGATGGTAATATCGTCTGCATGACTTGATGCACTTCTTCAACAACAACCTCCTTTACTGAGGCTCTCAAATTAGCACTCTCATCACCACCCTTCGGATGAGGGGTCTCGGGTTCTTCATGAACCACCTTTTCGGCTCTAGGCCTTCCTCTTTTGGCCCTCGGTTCAGCACCAAGTCCACCGCGACCTCCACCACGTGCAGCTTTAGATGATCTACCACCGGCCATCCTCACACACACTGAAAGATTTAAACACCAACACGGTCATTCAAGGGAACAACTTAGTTTATGTCAAGTATAGTATGTCCCTAATTACAATGGCCAGTTGTGATTAGCCACTTACTTTACTCTTCATAGCCCAAGCCTTACCTATCATGACTACATCAGTATCTAAATCTAGAAATAACAGATAAACCACATCACATGCACACATAATACCGGTTATCATTAAAGAAAATACCTGATGGCACGCAACTACTCAGACTGGCATCCCTTCCCTTTCCGTCCCATTTTCAATTTAAGTTTAGGTTTATTTTGAAAATTTACCCATTTCAATTAAACTTTGGCTCTGATACCAACTTGTAAGGCCCCGTTCTCGGGACGCTCACAGCTGGTCAATCGTCGCACATAAAAAATATATTTTCATTAACTTGAAGAAACATTGCAGCAGAAACATTAAAACAAAAATTCCATTTCATCATAAAAGCTTCTACAAAATAATACATCGTTATCGAATTACAAAATACTTGTTGCATTACATCACAAAAGTATTATAAAAATGGATGCCATCCAAAATGAGCCACGTAGCCACCCCGTGCCATCCTCAGCAACATTTACCGGCCAACTGGAAACACATAAAGCCAGCGTTGTTGAGTGAGTTCTAGTTTTATAAAAACATTATATTACCTTTCATTTGTTAAAACATTTTCTTTACTATCGCACGTGATCACACATCATACGTACATCAAGGTAATAATTATTATCTTCGTCATTGTTCGTTTCGTACATTTCACACATTTCATACTTATCGCACTTTTCGTACATTTATGTTCTTTCACTTCTATCTAGGTCCTGTCATGTGCTTAACCCCCTCTAGAGCACCAAGCCATTCATCTAGGGTTAAGCGACAAGGACCCCATATCGCATGTGTGGAGTAGTCACCAGGACTGACTCCCCCTGTGTGTGTGAACTCTTATGGGTTAGCCAAAATCGCACGCTGTATAACACATGTCACACTCCCGCTAAGAGCAGAAACACGGGGATGTAACGAGACGGGAATCGTCATAACACATGGTAGGCAATTTGAGATGCAATATAATAAATGATGACAAGCGTGTCATGACGAGACCCGACAACAAGGGGACTTGTGTCATGTTTAGTCAATATTCACGACAACATAGCCATAAGCGTACACAAGCAAATGATCACACAAACATAGATGTAAACATTGTAATGTATTTCCCACAACCCGGGAACAAGTATTAAAAGAGTAATGTTG
>BJCM01271845.1:0-10874 GCA_018326385.1 Flaveria bidentis | reverse complement strand
TGTATGGCGTGCAGGGTGTAGATATGGCCTTGAAGATCCTGGATCTCCTCAGAAAGGCTATGATCCCAGAAAACTCAAAAAGCATTCCGAGTAGTAGCATCTTAGTGAGCATAGATATTGTGCTTGGTGCTCATCGTCCATCTATCAACCATGTTGCTGCAACACAAGAAACATATACATCAGAGTTGTGTATAGGAGATGATTGTTGAAACTTATATTGTTTTTGATCAAACTGGTTCAATAGTGCGATTGAACCATACGACTGAGATTAGTCGTGCGATTGAGCCTACGGTTGAGTTCAGTGGTGCGATTGAGCTTGCGACTGAACTTAGTCGTATGTTAAGCCATGCGGTTGAGTCAATCGTGCGACTGAGTCACCGATTGATTCATTCGTGCGATTGAATCGTGCGCCTGGCTCAATCGTGCGACTGAGGTTCATACGGAGTGTCCATTCCCATATTGCTCTGTTTGACACTCCAACCTCGAATCTTGGTCAAAACTTTATGTTAGACTTCGTGTTTAGACTCATTAGATACACAGGGACTCTAAATATCACTTAATGTCCTTTATATCAATGACTATGTCCATTTAAGTGATCTATTTGAAGAGTTATTCTCATTTCTTGATTTTAATCGATTAGGTCATTTAGGGTTTGATTACACCGGTCATTATGGTCGATTTCATTCTTAAAGTACCTTTAGATGAGTAGGACAACAGTTAAAATCAGAATCAATGAGTAATCAAAGTAAAAGAAATTTGGGTAGAGTGTTTGCATATGAGAGGTTTTTGAGAGCTTTGAAGGGTGGTAAGGAATACGACCGACTCACCCCTCTATTTATACTGTCTTAAAGTTCAGTCGTGCAACTGGACTCATACGCCTGCTTCATTCGTGCGACTGGGGTTCAGTCGTGCGACTAGCTTAGACTCCATCATCCAGTCATGCGATTGGTTCATCCTTGTGGTCCAATCGCATGGTTGCCCCATACTCATGGTCCAATCGTGTGATTGGCTCATACTTATGGTTCAATCGCACTATTGGCTCATACTTATAGTCCAATCGTGATTGGCTCATACTTATGATTCAATCGTGATATTGGCTCATACTTATGAGTTTGACCTCATACACTTTCAAACACTTAAACTTTTACCTTTTGATATCTAACATTATGAACACCGATCATCTCAGACATGATCCTTTTAATATAAAATTGTTTGATCACCTCAGACGTGATCCTTTTAATTTAAAACCGGTTGGTTACCTCAGACGTAGCCACTTTTAGTGAGTGATTCATAGATTAAATCTAGTTTTATAGTCCTACTTTTACGTAACAAAAGACTAGAAAAACAGAAAAAACAAACTTGAAATTAAAACAAAAAAGACACATTTTTGTGTTTTTGATTTGAGATAGATTGAAATCTTTTAGAAAATGTCTAATAGATTTTTCTTCCTAGACAGAATAACTTCAAGTTAATTTGATCATTTCTGGAGAGATTCATTATGGAATCATACAGGTATATCATAATCATTTGGGACATTTTAGTAAACACTTTGATGCTAGATTCTTGTTTTGTCCGAGAGTCAATAGCACTTTCAGGAAATCATACTAGAGCTATAAGATGCACACATTGATTTTGAGTGTCAAGAGTTGTAGCCATGATGATTGTCAGTATATTTGTCCACGTAAATCCATACAAAGATTTTCGACTCACATTGGTGATGAGTTAGGTTTGATTATTTCAACAAGCATTTGTGGATCCTACACTTATATGGTAATCAACATTTCTCGGGAGATTTTTGAGCGGTCTACGGGTATTTGACAAGAAGAAACTATTCTAAGAGCTTTCAAAGAGATGCCAAGCCTCAGTTTAGTGCCATCGCATAACAGAGAGGCGCAAACAACAATGAATTCTAGAATATATAGGTTATGCTTATCCTCAGGTCAGTGTCATCGCACAGCAGAGAGGCACACAACCTATCTTCTTGTTAGAGCATTTATTTTTCTTTTGCATATAACCCACCAACAATATTAGTCATTAGTTTGATTGCATTTAGTAGTTTTTCCATGTGCTTTGCTCATTTTTATGGTCATCCGCACACATTTGTGACGTTTATTTTTGCTTGTCACCCCTTATTGGAAATACGTTGATTGTGTTAACCAGGGATAAGATGGGAACCCACAGCAAGTTGAACAACTTAGTTTGAATTTAAATCACCAATGAGGTCTACTCATCTATTGTGTTGAATCTACCGACACATCATTTAATGAACTAACAACCTCTAGGTCAACTTTTCTCTATGTTACCTCAGTAGCATACTAGTTTTACTATCATATTTCCTTTTATTTTGCTTAGACTTCTCAGGTTTGTACTTTGAATTTTGCATCTTAATCATTTGAATCCTTTTGAAGTCCCAAACAATTTGTTCCCTGCGTACTATCATTTTCCATAAACTTTGAATCAGAATCACAGATTTGATTTTATTTCTTTTAGCTAAGCTTCCCTCCTCCATCGTTTTTTAAGTAAATAAATACTGCAGCAAATTAAATACTAAACTAAACTATTCTCCCCCTAAAACTCTAAAACCAAAAATCTTTTTGTGTTTTTGGATTTTAATAGACAGGAAAATAAAATAAAAGAAAATAAATAAGAAACACTAAGAAAACTTGTCAGACTACGAACTTTCTTCCTCTAGAATCACATCACTTTTCTTTTTCACGCCATTAACCTCTAAAAGATATAAAAACCGAGGTTTGTCAAAAGCTTTTGTGAAGAGGTCGGCGCGTTGAAAATCCGTATTAATTTTAACAACATCGTTTAATTGCTTTTCAAAACAGTCACGTATAAAGTGATATTTAATACCGATGTGTTTTATTTTTGGGTGTTGAACCGGATTTTTGGTGACAGCAATAGCAGCAGAATTATCAACAATAATAGGGGTGTTAGAAAATTGCAAACCGTAGTCGCGCATTTGCTATTGAATCCAAATGATTTGTGAACAACAACTTGCAGCAGCAACATATTCAGCTTAACATGTTGACAGAGCAACTGAGGTCTGCTTCTTACACTGCCAGGTGACTAACCGTCTACCAAAGAACTGACATCCCGCAGATGTTGACTTGTAATTCATCTTGCAACCACATAGTTCGAGTCACTATACGTTGTAAGCTCAAAGTCATCATCTTGAGGATACCACAACCCAAGTGTTGGAGTACCCTTTAGATAACGAAAAATCCGTTTAACTCCTATAAGATGATTTACTTTAGGTTTTGCCTGATATCTAGAACAAAGACACATGGTGTACATAATATCAGGACGAGAGGATGTGAGGTACATTAGGGATCCGATCATTCCTCTGTACATGGTGGCATCAACCAGATCACCATTTCCGTCGGGAGCCACATCATGGTTCGTGGCAAGTGGAGTTCCAGTAGCTGAAGCATTTTCCATGTCGAACCAACTGAGGATATCACCTACATATTTGGACTGATGCAGGAAGATTCCTTTTGGTGTTTGATCCACCAGTAAACCAAGAAAGAACTTCATCTCCCCTATAACACTCATCTCAAACTTTGTTTTCATTACTGATTCGAATTCTTTACATAATTCTAGATTTTTGGAACCGAATATTATGTCATACACATATATCTGTACCAGCAGTAAATCACCATCCTTTTCTGTGATGAATAATATGTAGTCAATGACCCCTTTGCGAAAACCATGTTTCACTAGATGAGTTGAGAGTTTCTCATACCAGCCTCTAGGGGCTTGATGGAGCCCATAAAGAGCCTTCTCCAGTTTATAAACTCTATTTCGATGATAAGGATCCTCAAATCCTTCGGGTTGACTGACGTAGACTATTTCATGGATTTCACCATGAAGGAATGCATTTTTTACATCTAGTTGATAAACGTTAATCTTCATGTAGGATGCATAGGCTAGAAAGATATGAATTGCTTCCATCCGAGCCACAGGTGCAAACACTTCATTGTAGTCAATGCCTTCGACTTGTCTAAACCCTTGAACTACAAGCCGAGCCTTGTTTCTGATTATGACTCCTTGGTCATCTTTCTTACACTTTAGTACCTATTTAGTGCCAATCACCTCAGCACCTTTTGGTCTATCCACAAGAGTCCATACTCCCAACTTTTTGAACTGTAGGAGTTCTTCTTGCATAGCACTAACCCATGCCTTA
This sequence comes from Flaveria bidentis, assembly GCA_018326385.1. Classification (NCBI taxonomy): domain Eukaryota; kingdom Viridiplantae; phylum Streptophyta; class Magnoliopsida; order Asterales; family Asteraceae; genus Flaveria; species Flaveria bidentis. The sequence goes on along the minus strand of BJCM01271845.1, from coordinate 6,682 downwards.
TCATTTAAGGCTTCACTTACATATTTTGGCTCGAATTGAGACACAAAACATCGATAAGCACCATCGTGAAGATAGCATTTTTCCATGACTGAGGCATAATCAGCTGAGTATAGCTGATTTCGTGTCTGCACTCCTGATAGTACATCCCCAATGATGTTTTCCAAGGGATGATGCACATTAATTCGTGATCCGGGAGTGGTGGGAACAACTACTTCATGATCTAGATTTTGAATCCCATGTTCAGTATATGTAGTTGTTGGAGTGTGAGGTTCAGAAGTGTTAGAGGCATCAAGATCTGATGCTTGTGTACTTTCATTAGTAGGAACCTGGTCCTCCTGGTCCATAATTGTAGTCTCAACTGCTTCATCAGCAGAGGATGAGTCATTTAATTCAAGCTCTACCCCTAAAGGACTAGAAGAATCGTCTAGTGGAACCGATGTTGTCAAGTCTTGTGAAGGAGTGTTTAGAACATCGTACATTATTGTAGCAGATAACTCATCATCAGGAAGAGAGGGAGGTAGGTTGAAGGACTTAAAAAATTCATCATAGTCGAAGAAGAATGAATGTCCTTTTCCAATAGGGGGTGATGTATCTTTGAACATCAACGTTGCACCACACTTCTACCTAACATGTTGAGTTGTTATAAACTCTCTTGTCTGGTATTGTGAATCCAAGGATCGCAATCAGGAATTATCAGTGTCGGTTGTAGACAAGTCAACGTTTGCGGAATCAACGTTAGCTTGGTTTAATTATTTTGTAATAAATTTCAATATCAATAAATATTCAAGAACACACTAAACAAAACACAATTAATAAATAATATGTATTTCATTAAAACATGTTAATGATTACAAATAATGAATGAATTTTGTGATGAATGATGTGACGGCTGCTAGGGTTTGATGGTGAGATTTGACGTGATGCTTGTTGTTTGTGAAATCGTCGTATTGCTATTGCTATTGTCATCAAAGCCGCATGATTCGAAACCTAGGATCCATTTATATAGACAATGATGTTTCTATTATAGGAAACACCGGATCTCTTGGGATTTGAATTGTTTCAGTTAAGGAATCATCGGATTTCTTGGGATTCGCATAACTACCTTATTGACTTGTTGACTTGTACACTTGTATTATACAAGTGTTTGGACTCCGCAGAAATATTGTCTTCCGAAGATGATTTGTTCTTCCGCAGTTGTTTTGTTCTTCCGCGGATGTTTTGTTCTTCTGCAGATGTTTTATTCTTCTGCAGAAGTCTTGTTGTTTCGTAGATGTTTCTTACACTTGTTCTTCAGCAAACATAATTTCAGAAATTGACCAAGTATATTGTTTGTACCTGTAATCATACATAAATCAACACACATATAAATGGGTTAACCTATACATTTAATGCATACACAATAACGAATTACAAACATTTATTACAGATATTGATTCAAGTACTAAGCCTATACAAAATGGACTAGATCTACTGGTCCTAGACCTAACAATACTCCCCCTTAGGATTAGATACTTGTAATTAGTTCTTCAAAACTGAAAGCTCCTTTAATCTTGAAACCATTTTCTTGTTGAAATATGATACTGCATCCTTTTGATCATCGTATTTGTACTTGATCTCCATTTTGCATATCCTTTGAAGTGTCTCAAAACTCAAACCCAATACATATTCTTTAGTGGTGAGGGTTTCTACAACACATTGGTTGTTAACAATCTCCAGTTCATCTTCTTCTGAGATTCTCAGTTCTGATATATCTTCAATGTTAGCTCCCTTCAGCATCCCAGCATTATATCTTCTTCTTTTGTATGCTTTGGCATGCAGCTTATCCACAACTTGTATCATATGAATGTATAAGCATAAATCATTCTGAGCTTTTTCATTTGTCAGCTTTGGGAAGAATTTATCATGTAAGAATGATGTGTAGCTTGGATGAAGCATTTTGATCTCTACAGGGTTGAAGATTCTTATTTTGTCACCTTTCCTTCCATCAACGTTCCTCAGTAGCACCATTTCTTTTGTTTTCTCAACATATCCCCACTCAGTTATGGGAATAGTGTATTGATTTCCTCCAATGACTTTGATGGCTGCTGTTTTCCTATTAGAACAACCAACTCTCCTTAGAAATTCATCATCAACTAATGAGGATGAGTTAGTGCATGATCTTTTCTTTCTCTCTAATCTTCTTTTGTGCTCAACATCCTCTCTTTTTGCTTCTCTAATCACATCATCTTTGAATTTTGTCTTTAACCTTCCCACCAACACAGAGAAATCTCTTCCCTTTGAGTGAATTGGATAGTTATACATTGTAAGATTCTGTAGATCCTTGATGTCTTTCTCATGAAGTCTCAACACTGCCTCTGTATCATGAAAATATTGAATTCTTCTAGAGATTCTCTTGATGATTGCACAATCCTAGTATGGATCAAATTTCCAGGCCATGATCCTGTTCTCTTCTTCAAAACTGGGAGTTGTGATATGATCATATAGCTCTATGAGAGTTGATTTCTGTTGAGTGATTTCTCTAACAGTTGTCCCTAATGGCCACACTTTGCCAGGAATGACTGCTCTTGGTTCTCTGATCAGTTTGTCTTTTCCTTTGTGTTGATCTTTAGATTCAACAGTTATAGGATCAGCAGAGAGTTTTCTTTGTTGCTCAAGTGATGGTTTTGGAGCTTCAGTTCTGAATCTGACTCTAGTAACAAGTTCAACATTCATTACATGTTCCATCATTCTTCTTAGTTCAGCAACACTTCTTCCTTTAAGCTCATGAGCCTTGTAATTATGTCCCTGAAGCCAACATACCATATTGTACTTGCTGAGTTTAGCAGTGTCACAATGGCCTAGATCTTTCTTGATTTTCTGAATGGCTTGAAATGTTGTGAATGCCTCATAATCACAGTTAGGAATCATAAATCTTGCAAGCTCAAACTCTTCTAATATGTTCTTCATCTCAGACATATTCATCCTTTCAACCATGTCATATGAAAATCCATGGTTGATCAGGGTCATAAACATAGCAGATTCAGGCCTTTCTTCCATTATGTCTTTTGTTGTCAGAAGATCACCAGTCTTTATGTCTTCTTGTGCTTTGTTAGATTCACCTTCAATCAGGTCTTTCCATTCAGCATCACTCTCATCTTCATCTTCAACATGAATTACTTGCTTTAATGGTGACACATCCACTGAAGCAGTGTGCTCTGAAGATGTATGCCTTGATCTTTTAGGAGAATCATCAACATTGATTGCCTATTTCTTTGTGAGCCCAAATACTTCTTCTTTCTTGAGTATTGAATGAGTTGTGCAGAAGATTCAGCAGGTTTATTTAGTTGATTTGATTCAAGAGCACATATCTTCATCTTCAGCTGATCAATCTCTTCTTCTTTTCTTCTCAACAGAGTTGATTGATCATAGAGAGTGTCATTCATTTGATCAACTTTCACTGTTAGTTTCTCATTTTCATATTTCTCTTTCTTTACTGCTTCTTTGAGCTCAGAGTCTTGTTGAAGAAGGGCATCAATCACTTCATTATTATACATGGCATCTTCTCTTAAGCTTTTGATTCTTGATTCTAGTTGCATAAGCATTGCATCCTTTCCTACAATTATTCCTTTCAGCTTTTTAATCCTTTGCTTTCTGAAGTTGGACTTCACTACCAGCTTGTTGTACTATGCCACCAGATAACTTTTTCTTAAAGGGATGTCATTATCACTCAGATTACCTTCATTGTAAGCTATAACTTCCTCATAGTTCTTTTCTTCTTGAATGTTAGCAGTTTCATATTTAGCCTCCTCAGTATGAGCATCCACACTTGCTGAGCTTGAATATTTATCTTGTGATTGTTCAAGCTTATCATGATAAGATTGTGTTTCTAAGTTCATGTTGGGCACTACAGGCTCTGTTTGATTAGATGCAACTGGTTCTTCATGATTGGAGAATGACAATGGGATGGTGCTTGCTTGTGAGATCAGCTCAGTCTCACCAGAGTGGATTGAGTTTACTGACTGAGTAACATAAATTGGTTCAGTATGTACACTCTCAGAAGATTGATGAGAGGGTGGAGAGATGGGCTGAGTGTTCTGACTGGCAGAGTGAGATTGTTGAGAGTGAACAGATAGGGTGGGTGAGATGGGTTTGGTATTTTGACTTGAGTGAGAAGGGAATTGTGGAGATTGTTGTTGATGGTGAATGGGTGATAAATTGGGTGAGTGTGTGGCTTAAACAGAGTTGGTTGGAGAGTCCTCTTGTTGATCTTCCCACACAAGCTCTTGAGGAATATTTGCAGTAGCATCAACCACATGTGCAAACATAGTCTTGTCACCTCTTTCATATTTCCTAGATATTTTATTCAGTATGGATCTGCCAAGGTGTGCTTGAACAAACACACCACCATCCACAGTAGTTCCAGGCAGATCAGCAATGATGATTAGTTGTAGAAACCTTGGAAACATATACATCTTGTCAGTCTTCTGTACTTTTATGTGATCACATAAGCAGTTAAAGATGTACTTTGAGTAATTGTATGTTCTTCCCTCAAAAATACCAATGACGCCTGAAGATATATGCCTTGAAGATCTGTCAAGTTCAGATTTTTTGTTTGAGATGCACTTAAGATAAGTGTGACAGAGAAATATGTACGGCTTGCAGATTCTTCTTTTCTTGATTTCTCCCTTGTCGAAATCACCATCATACCTTATCAGGAGAAAAACTTTCTCTATCTATTCATTTTCGAACACATCAGGATGACCAGCTTCAACATCTCCCAACTCAAGAACCCTTCTTATTGTCTGTTCATCGACTCTCAGTCGTCGATTCTTCACATTAGCCACAATAACTTCACCATATTCTTCTATTTATGCAGAGTTCTAGAAATCAGTGATATGTGATTGATGAATCACAGGCTCTGCTGATAAGGCATAGAACAGCCTCGATCTTCTTAGATATCTGATAATTTCTTGACACCCTTCTGAAACAGGATCGTCAGGGTTTAAGAAGGCACACACATTGTGTTCTCTCAGCAAATCGATTATCCATCTGTTCATAAGAAGAAGATTTCGTTAGAATCACATTATTGATATGAGAATACGAACAGTTGTGAGATAAAACAAGAATCAAACAGTTCATTCTTGAATATTACGACATGTTTTACCTTAATAACAGTGGATTAAGAACACAGATATATGTTTGTTTAATGTTATGATTTGGTAAAATTTGAATGCTAAGGAAGGGGAAAAAGTTTGTTGAGAGTGTGTTTTTCTAGTTCTGAAAAAGTGAACTGAAAAGGCGAATAATGAATGTTGAGGTCAAAAAACATCATTTATACTCTCAGACACATTAATTTTACCAAATTAATGAAGTAGGACCCTCAACAAATTCTTCCGCAGATCATCGGATCCCATAAATCATCTGCGGATGACTTAACGACATCTGCTGATGAAATATAACTTTCATTTTCACAGATTACCAAACTATGAAATTAAATTATATTTGTTGATCTCTGCTCATCCGTAGTTTACCAATCTACGGATAAACATTTAAAAAACAATTTCAACATTGTAGCTTCTGCTGATGCTTAAAATGGCATAATGCAAAGAAATATTGTTGTATGGTTCAAGTCCATTGTTTAGAACCATTTATTGCTTTTGGACCTTGTTGACTTTGTATACATGACAATTTAGCACAAGAAATATTTTGAATAAAACTTCATGTATCCAGGAGCTAAGATGGTGCGCAGATTCCAATTCCTTCAAATTGATAATGAAATAGACAAAGCTACTGATTGATAAATTTAACTTCATGTAATCTACTCCCCTTAAATTTGTGATTAATGATGACATTAAGCATTTATCATAAATTTCAAAGAAGAATAGCATGAGTAACATTTAACTGTATGATGATGCTCAGACATATATACACATATGATGGGATCATACTATAATACTAAGCCTCTTCCTTATGAATAATTTAGTTGAATTGATACCTGAACAAAGTTCTGATTGCAAGTATATTGTCAACTTAAATCCATACAAGAGCTCATGTATCAACTAGCATGTTGTTTATCATGTTTTCATATTAGTTTGGGAATAACTGTTATGGGCTTCACATTCAAGTCACAAAGATTTTGTCCTCCCTTTGCAAGACAAATCATCACTTTTTCACACTTAAGAACTATGTACTTTAAGTTATAAGTTCTATCTTGAGATACATTTGGCATCTCATAAATGCAATGATGTAAAAGCTCAAGATTAATATACAATTGATCACATAGGATTCTTTTGAGAGCTTAGATATGATCACATCAGAATAAGACTCACTTTGTATTCTTAAAATGAAGTTTCCCACAAACAATCACTTAGCATTATGTTTGGCATGCACTCAGTGTAGTTTCCACTCAAGATGAATCTACTCACATATCAAGAAACTTGCTGAGATTTATTGTTATTTATGAATTCAGGAATAAGCAAAGATATAGTGTACTATCATTTCCCAAGCATATGTCATGCAAAAACATCATTACACATAGTATTTTGTTTGTTCAAATTGATTAATCTAAGTTAATCATGCCTAGAGACTCAATTAGAAAATTAAATCTGACTGAATCAAAGGCTTTAGTGAATAAATCAGCAAGCTGATTTGTTGTATCCACTTTGACTAACTTAATCAAACCCTTTTCTGAGCAATCTCTCAG